>PITA01023194.1:0-28686 GCA_004023965.1 Spilogale gracilis
TTTTTTTAAAGATTTTTATTTATTTATTTGACAGAGAGAAACATAGCTAGAGAGGGAACACAAGCAGGGGGAGTGAGAGAGGGAGAAGCAGGCTTCCCGCAGAGCAGGGAGCCCGATGTGGGACTCGATCCCGGATCTCCGGGATCATGCCCTGAGCCGAAGGCAGTTGCTTAACCAACTGAGCCACCCAGGCGTCCCTTAACTCAGTTTTAAATATACTTGAACAGTGTTTGAGAACAACTAATTCCGTTGGGGAAATTATTCATTTTGGAGGTGTATTTTTCTGTTAGACAAGTTTTATGTATTTTGCACTCAGCATGAGGATTTTTTTCAGGCTTGTGGAGTTGTTTTTATGAGCTATATTAATAATTTTTATTGTGCCAACCCCTGTAGGTTTTTTTATTTTTAAATCCTTTGTATTGAGGTACAATTTACTTATATAAATATACACATTTTAAGGATATAGTTAGTGAGTTTGAAAAATGAAAATACCCATATAATCACCCCTTTTACTCATGATGTAGAACATTTCTCTCATCCCAGAAAGGTTCCTTTATGCCTCGTCTGCAGTCAGTCCTCACCCTACTCTTAGCCTAAGGAAACTCCTGATTGTTTTTTGTCACTGTACAGTCTCATATAAACGGAACCACACAGTGTATACTCTTTATATCTGAATTTTTCTGCCCAGTGTAATGTTTTGAGAGTCATCCATGTTGCATGTATCAATTAAATCCTTTTTAATTGCTGAGTAGTATTGCAAGAATTCCATACCCAGTAAAAATAGGCTTAAAAATGAAGGTAAAATAAACAAAGGTTAAAAGTATAGGAACAAAAAAAATAGGTTATGCAAATAGCACAAAAAAGAGATGGTATGTCTTTGTATTATCAAAGTGGGCACTTTAGCCAGAATTATTAATAAAAATTTATAATGATTATTATGATTCATTATAATGATAAAGGGGTCAGTGCACCGGAAAGATAAAACAGTTCTAACCTCTGTATACTCAGTAACATGTCAAAATACAAAAAACAGAAACTGACGGAACTAAAAGGAGAAATGGATAAATCCACAATTATAATGGGGATTTTAACATGTTTCTTTCATTAACTGCACAGAGAAAGCATATGCAAACATTTGTATGAATATAGAACATGATCAACAAATGACATAATAGACATAAGTGGAATACTGCACTGCACCCAATATATGTAACAAAATTGGCCATATTTTGAACCACAAAACAAGTTCCAGGTTTCAGAGGGTTGAAATCATATAGGTTATATTCTCTAACCATGTTGGAATTAAGTTGTAAATCAATTACAGAAATATAATTAGAAAATCCCTATATATGTGGAATATAGGAATACATTTCAGAATGGACTTATGGTTCAAAAAAGAAATCACAGTGTAAATCAGAAAATATTTTGAATTGCATGATAATGAAAATACAAATTGTTGAAGCTTATGAGATGCATCTAATTTCATGTTTGAAGAAAACAGAATAAATGAGGACTCAGCAAATTTTTTAAACGTCAGATAGTCACTGTTTTTGCCTTGTAAGTCTTATCCTCTCTGTTGGCAATTACTGAACTATACCATTGTAATGTGAAGGCAACTATAGATGATATATAAATGAATGAGCACGGCTGTGTTCAAATAAGGACATGAAGTAATAGGTACCCATGCCACACTGCTGGCAGGAGTGTATATTAGCACAATTGGGAATATTGTCTGGCATTGTCCACTAAAATTGAACATATGCTTTCCCTGTGGTTTAGCACTTCACTCCTAGAATGTACCCAACTGAAATGAGTCAAGACAGCATTAGGAGCTCCTAGGTGGCTCAGTCAGTTAACTGTAAGTGTTCAACTCTTGATTTTGGCTCAGGTCATGATCTCAGGGTCGTGGTATCAAGCTCAAGTTGGAATCCATGCTGGGTGTGGAGCCTGCTTAAGATTTTTTCTCTGCCTCTCCTCCCTCTCCCTCTCAAAAAAAAAAGTATTCCAAGACCATTTTATCCAAAATAAGCAAGACTGGAACCAACCTAAATGTCCTTTGACAGAAAAATAAATAACTTGCGATATAGTCATATAATGGATCACGTGCAGCAGAGAGCTACAGCACATGCCATAGCATGGATATATGGACCTAGGATTTGCAAGAAAGCCAGAAACAAATGAATTTATACTCAAAAAACAAGCAAAACTGGTCTGTGGCGTTAGGAGACTATTAATGTGCTAGAAATATATTTTTTATAAGATTTTTTTTTTTAAGATTTTTATTTATTTGACAGAGAGAAATACAGCCAGAGAGGGAACACAAGCAGGGGGAGTGAGAGAGGGAGAAGCAGGCTTCCTGCCGAGCAGGGAGCCCGATGTGGGGCTCAATCCCGGGTCTCCGGGATCATGACCTGAGCCGAAGGCAGTCGCTTAACCAACTGAGCCACCGAGGTGCCCCTACGCTAGAAATATATTTACTGACCTTGGTGATACTCATACTCAGGTATGAGCCTTTTGATTAATTCATGGAGTTATACATTTGGTTCATAGACTTTGTTACACTTTAATTTTTTAAAGGCTAATGTGTTTATACATGGTGTGTTGGGGAATAATCTTATCGACCAATGGGCTTCCACTGTGAGGTAATGGGTTTCAAACCAGCTTTTTCTTAGGGTCTTCCAAGGTTGTCAGTAAGTGTTCTTTTCTTGGGCCAGTTACTCCAGAGAGGAATATACATTTCCTGCCTATGGAATCTGAGATTGTCTGCCAGCATTCTGGGAGCTAAGCAATAGAAGGCCCTCAGAGTCTTGTTCATTATGCTGTTTCACTGGTGCTGGCTCTTTCTTGCCCTGTGCCTGGTGTCTGGTGCCTCTTCCTTAGTGTCTCTTCATAATGGACCTCCACAGGGTGGGTTTTTTTGGGAACGGCCCACTGAGCTTGGCAGATTCTCTCCAAAACCAGTGGGAAAATTAGACAAAATTGTCCAGAGCTCCACTCTGCTTGCTAGATGGGATGCTTCTCAAATCATGAATTGCTTAATAAAGCCAATTAGATCTTCCAAAAAAAGTTAAACAAAACTGTAAAAAAAAAAAAAAAAAAAAAAAACAACTAAAATCTGAAATGACCAAAGAAATACAATGATTGGAAACATTCAGGAAAATCTGGAGTTCTGTCACATGAATTAGGCTACTTCTGGTTGACTGTTCACCCTGCAGGCTGTGGGTTTTAGCTTTTCCCCCTCAAACCATCACTGTTAACCTCCTTTTAATGTTGAGGAAGTAGATGCTTGATGAAGTTAGGTAATAGCATCTTGTGGCTGGCATATGGTGGAGCAGAGACTTGAACCCAGGCAGTCTGACCTTAGATTAAACAAACTACTATCCGTGGCTTACCACAGCTCTGTTACAGGGATGAGGTGAGATATTTGACTTTAGAGTGCTTTCCAAATCGTTGGATGCCATAAAAATAAATGAGGCATTAGCCTTGAGAAAGATATTAGAGCTTTAATGGAGAAATTTCAACATTTGTAATTGATGATGCCTCTTTTTATTGTGGTTTTTTCCCGCCTCTAACCTTTTCTTTAGGACTCTTAAATGTCTTTTCTCTTCATTGCCTGTTTTAACCTTTAATGTTCCCATGAGCCAGGCAGGAAGAAAATTAACAGTTTGTGTTACCCAGTAATTCATATTAGACATGCGGTATTTTCAAACAAATAAAAGGAGTTAGAAATTTTGAACATAACTACTGTATCCAGATAGTTAGCTTAACTCTAGTTGTAATTAAAAGGTTGGGATATCTGGAAGGTTCAGTCAGTTAAGCGTCCAGCTCTTGATTTTGGCTCAGGTCATGATCTTAGGGTCCTGAGATCAAGCTCCACATTGGGCTCCCTGCTCATCAGGGAATCTGCTTCTCTCCTCCCTCTCCTCTGCTCCTTCACCTGCTCGAGCACTGGCTCACATGCATTTGCTCTCTCTCTTTCTCAAATCTTTAAAAAATTTTAAAAATTAAAAAATAAAAAGAAATTGGGGCGCCTGGGTGGCTCAATGGGTTAAAGCCTCTGCCTTCAGCTCAGGTCCTGATCTCAGGGTACTGGGATTGAGGCCCGTATTGGGCTCTCTGCCTACTTGTGATCTCTCTGTCAAATAAAAAATCTTTGGGGGAAAAAAAAAAGAAATTAGGAAGATTCTGTTGTTTACAGTCATAGATGATAAATGGGTATTTGAAATACTGAACTATGTGTAAATTGTGTTTAAAGTTTATGTCTAAGGTGAGCAAATTGGTATTTTAAATAGTAAGTGAAAATTTTACTAGTTTTGAGTGAAAAGCTTTTTCACATTAATCAGTTGAATGAAGCAGTGTTTTATTCTGTGGGAAGAATAGAGATGAGGTGGAAGACTATGATTTCACTTTTTAAAAATTGGCAGTGAAGATTTCACCATCAGATTTCTCAGACCTAATATAAGAAAAAGTTGATAACCTTGTCAGATTTTCTCTGTTGATTACCAAAATGTATCATTGGCAAGGCTCACCATGGAAACCTGACTGTCGATACTTGAATGGGTGTGCTGCTTGAGGAGATAAGCTAACACACCAGTAGCCATGAATTTGGCTTTAGGCTTGACCCTTTTCATGCCAAAATTGAACTAAAAGACTGAAGATCGTGTTCATCTCTGGGTAACCATGTTCTCTGCCTCCTTTTAGACTGGATCAATCTCAGAGATGGACCCATCACCATATCTGACTCCTCTGATGAGGAAGGGGTTCCTATGCTGGTCACCCCAGCTCCTCAGCAACACGACAATGAGGACCTGGATGATGATGTCATCCTGACAGAAGTGAGTTTTCTTAAACTTACCACGGTGAGGCATTATTGCAAGTTAGTAATCTGATTCTTCGGCCCTGTGGCAGTGGTTGTTGGGGCCTCGTAGGACAGCTGAGAGCACCACTTCTGTTGCACTGTGGCTGGGTGTGTGTGTGTGTGTGTGTGTGTGTGTGTGTGCGCGCGCGCGCGCGCGCTGTGGTCCCGCATCTCTGAGAACAGCCCCCTTCTACCCTGACTGATGCCCCGATAGCTTTAGAAGTCATATGTTTTGTCTGTCTCTACTTCTGCATTGCTCAATTGGTGCACTAGTCTGCACTGTTGTAATTACATCCTTATTGTGTATCTTAATATCACGTAGAGCTCATCTCCCCTTTTTACTCTCCATTTTTCAGAATCATCCTGGATAGCTTTGTGCTTATATTTTTATCTAAATTTTGAGCTCGGCTTTTCTAATTCCAGTAGGTAGACTGATGAATTCAAAACAAATCTTATTATAAACTTAGCAATTTCTTATAATATTGACCCTTTCTAACTTTTGTTCCATTTGGTCTAGCCTTCCTTTATATTCCTCAGCTAGAGCATTTTGAAGTGTTTTTTACTATAAATGTTAAACATTTTTTGTTAAGTTTCTTCCCAGTTATTTTATCTCTTCTGCCACTTTTGTAAATGGCATCTTTTCTTTCACTACCTTTTAACCATTTTTTTAAATTTAGAAGTCTGTTGGTTTTCATATTTTATATTAATTTCACCTTTATTCTATGTAGTTGTTTTTCATTTGACCCTATGAACCTCTCAAGGGATGGCATCTGATCCATCTGCAAATAATGATACTTGAAGTTTCTTCCTTTCCAGTTTTTATATTTGTCTTTATGTTGTCTAATTATATTAAATAATGCCATCTCAGAAATTTTAATAGTGGCAATGAGAAAATTGTCAACTGACATAAATGGAATACTTATTAATGTTTTTTTGCTAAGTGAAATGGTGGCTTTTTGCTTGAGGTACCTCTTTTTTTTTTTTTTTTTTTAATATTTTATTAGAGCACGAGCTGGGGAGGAGCAAAGGGAGAGGGAGAAGCAGACTAGCCCTTGCGCAGGGAGCCTGATGCGAGGCTCGATCCTGGGATTCCGTAATCATGACCTGAGCCAAAGGCAGACTCTTAACCAGCTGACCCACCCAGGTGCCTCTGGGATACCATTTTTTAAAGTATGCTAAGGAAGTAGCCATCTACTTTGTTTTTATTAGTGAATATAGAATTCTATCAAATTCCATTTCAGCATGTGGAGATTGTCATATAATTTTTCTTTGATCTGTTAATGTTAATTATTCTGATCCACTCTGCTTGGTAATGGTATTATAATATAATGGTAATATACCCTTGGATTCCGTTTGCTAAGATTTTATTTAGGGTTTTCTCCATAGATCTCATGAGTGAGATTGCCCTGTAGGTGTATGTGTGTGTGCCTCTACATCTTTGACAAAGTTTTTATAAACATGATCGATTTTGATTTCATGAAAAGAATTTAGAAGTTTTCTTTCTTCTTCTTTGCTTTGACATTACAGTTTTAAATAGTACTAGACTTACCTGTTGGAGATTTGGTAGAATTTACCCTATAGGCATTTGGGCTGTTGCTTTTCTTGGAGGCCAGTTCTTTGAAACTGTCTCAGCTTCCTCTGTGGTAATAGCATGCCTAGATTTTTTGTCACTTCTTTTTTTTTTTTTTTAAGTAGGCTTTACACCCAGCATGGAGCCCAGTGCAGGGCTCGAACTCAACGACCGCAAGATTAGGACCTGAGCCAAAATCAGGAGTCAGACATTTAACTGACTGAGACCCCAAGGCGTCCTCTCTGTCACTTCTTTTTTTTTTTTTTTTTTTTTTTTAAGATTTATTTATTTTAGAGAGGGGAGGGGCAGAGGGTGAGAGAGAATCTCAAGAAGACCCTGCACTGAGCATGGAGCCCATCGCAGGGCTCAGTCTCAGAACTCTGACGTTACAACCTGAGCCAAAACCAAGAGTTAGACACTTAACTGACCAAGTCAGCCCAGGTGCCCCTTCTGTCACTTTAGTATTAGTTTTGTTCCCTGATACTTTCCTACCAAATAATTTAAGGTTTTTTTTAGTATATTTAAAAAAATTAAACCTATTGTTCTTTCTGTCCTCTGAGTCTGGTTCCTCCGTTTTCTTTTTTTATTTTGTCTATTTGTGTTTTATCTCCTTTCCCCGATTTGATGAACTAACAGTACCTTCCTTCCTCCCCTCTTCTCCCGCTTTCACCAAAGAAACTGCTTTGAGATTCCTGTTCTAGTGCTACCATTTGTTTTCTTACTAATCAGTTTCTGCTTTTGTCTTGAATACTTTCCTTCTGCTTTAGCATATTTAACATGCTTCTTTGGCATTTATTTTATGGCCCTTTTACTGACGTTGTGAGTTATTCATTCTTCTTCCTTTTTTTTTTTTTAAGATTTTATTTATTTATTTGACAGAGAGATCACAAATAGGCAGAGAGGTAGGCAGAGAAAGAGGGGGAAGCAGGCTCCTCGCTGAGCAGAGAACCTGATGTGGGACTCTATCCCAGGACCCTGAGATCATGACCTGAGCTGAAGGCAGAGGCTTAACCTGAGCCACCTAGGCACCCTCATTCTTCATTCTTTTATATATTGTTTTACTTATTGCCATATACATAATCATCTCAAAACTTAATGGCTTAAAACAACTGCAGTCATTTGTTTCTGTGGATCAGGAATTTGAGAACAGCTCAGCTGGATTGTTCTGGCTTGGAACATCTTGTGTGGCTGTTGTCCGATGATGCTGGAGCTGAGGCAGCAGGGAACTGGAACAGCTGGAAGCCTGTAGGCATTGTTCTCGTTGGGGCTTCTACATAGGATCTCTCTCCCTTTTAATTAAAACAACTTTTTTGAGATATAATTCACATACCATACAGTTCATCCATCTAAAGTATACCGTTTGGGACACCTGGGTGGCTCCGTTGGTTAAATGTCTAACTCTTGATCTCAGAGCTCAGGTCTTGATCTCAGGATTGTGAATTCAGGCCCTGTGTTGGGCTGTGCAATGAGCCTGGAACGTACTTTAGAAAAAAAAAAAGTATATGGTTCGGTAGTTTTTCATGTATTTACAGAGTTTTGCAACCATCAACACAATTTTAGAATGTTCTCATTATTTCAAAAGGAAACCCTGTGCCCTTTAACAGTGATTGCTAATACTTTCCCCCTCCTCCCCACTCCACAACACCACCATCCTCTGCAACCCCGCCCTAGGCAACCACTAATTTACTTTCTGTCTGTATATATGCACCTCTCTTATGGACATTTCATATGAATGAGATCATAACAGTATGTAATTTTATTTGTGACCAGCTGCTTTCATTCAACATAATAGCTTCAAGATTCATCTGTGATGTAGCACAAATCGGTACTTTGTTCCTTTTTATTGCCGAATAATATTCCATTGTAGGGATGTACCACATGTTTCTTTATTCATCAATTGATGGACATTTGGGATGCTTCCACTTTTTTGCTTTTATGACTAATGCTGCTATGAACATTGATAGAGGAATTTTTGTGGGGGCATGTGTTTTTTTTTCCTCTTGGTTATTGTCTTAGTCCATTCCAGCTACTATAATAAAATACCACTGGGTAGCTTATAAACAATAGAAATTTATTACTCACAGTTCTGGAGACTGGGAAGTCCAAGATCAAGGCTCCAGCATAGTTCTGGTGAAGGCCCTCTTTTTGGTTCAAAGCTAGCACCTCTCACTGTGTCCTTACATGGTGGAAGACACTAGGGATCTCTCTGGAGCCTCTACTGCAAAGGCACTAATCCCATTCGTGAGGGTTCATGAGTGTCAGGAAGGCTGGCCCGAACAATCAGACCATAGCAGTTATACCCCTAGGGATGGAATAGCTGGACTGTATGGTATTCTACCAAACTGCTTTCTGTAGTAGCAGCACTGTCATACATTTCCACCAGGAGTGTATGAGGGTTCTTATTTCTCCATATTCTCTCAAACAATTGTTAGTTAGATCTTTTTGACTACAGCCATCCTTGTAGATGTAAAGTGGTATCTCATTGTTTTGATTTACATTTCCCTCTGGCTAATGATATTGTACCTCTTCTGATGTGCTTGTTGGACATTTGCATATCTTTGGAGAAATGCCTATGCAGATCGTGTGCCCATTTTTAAACAACATTGTCGGGGAGCCTGGGTGGCTCAGTTGGTTAAGCGACTGCCTTCGGCTCAGGTCATGATCCCAGAGTTCCGGGATCAACCCCACATCGGGCTCCCTGCTCCGCCTGCTTCTCCCTCTCTCACTCCCCCTGCTTGTGTTCCCTCTCTCGCTGTGTTTCTCTCTGTCAAATAAATAAAATCTTAAAAAATTTTAAACAACATTGTCTTCATATTATTGAATCTTCATATATTCCGTAGTGTACACGTATCAGATACCTGATTTGTGGATATTTTCTCTCATTTTGTGAATTGTTTTTACACTATTTGATGGTGTCCTTTGAAGCATAAGAACTGACAAAATTCAGTTTATTCTTTTGTCAGTTTTTGGTGTCAGGTATAATACATATGATCTGTTTTAAGGGCTTTCCTCACATCACCGAGGCGCCTCAGCACGAATATAATTGAGTACTTTAAACTCTTCTCTGGATGAAGACTTTAGAACACTTTGTATTTATTTACCTACCAAATTAAATACTGTTCTTTAAATATATCTTAGTTCTGTATACATTTTTTTAAACCCTACACCATCTTTTTTGTTTTATATGCTCAGCATCCACTTCACTTCCTCCAAATATTTTACCTTTTTTGATGCTCTTCATTCCTTTCTTCATCTTGCAGATTATTTTTCTTCTACCTAAAGAACACTCCTTAGAATTTCCTTCCCAGTAAGTCTAATTTTTCCTTTTGAAGGCCTGGGTGGCTCAGTGGGTTAAAGCCTCTGCCTTTGGCTCAGGGCATAATCCCAGGGTCCTGGGATTGAGCCCCACGTCAGGCTCTGCTGAGCAGAGAGCCTGCTTCCTCCATTTCCTCTGCCTACTTGCTAACTCTCTCTCTGTCAAATAAATAAATAAAATCTTAAAAAAAAAAAAAACCTTGTATTTGATTTCTGAAATCTTCTGTGCTACACTTAGGTTTCTGTTGTTTGGGGTGTTTCAATTCATCCTGCTTAGATATTCAAAAAAATCAAGCCATTGTCCTTCCTGAATATTTACATTTTGCCTTCAAATATTGCTTCTTGCTGTCTTTCAGAACTCCACTTACATAGTTGATAAAACCTTTTCACTGTAGTCTATTTCTACTGTTTTCTTACCTAATTTCCAGTCCTTTTATATCAGCCTGGTTTAGGTGCCTTTTTTATTTTTTTTTTAAGATTTTATTTGAGAAAGACTGCACATGTTGGGGGCGGGGCACAGGAAGAGGGAGAAGCAGACTGCTCACTTTGCAGGGAGACAGACACTGGACTCAGTCTCCCAAGAACATAACTTGAGCCAAAGGCAGATGCTTAACCAGCTGAGCCACCGAGGTGCCCCAGGCTTTTTTCTGACCTCTTACTCAGTGTACTATTTTCTCTTAAACTTTGTTCATTTAAGACACTGTACACCCATCCATTCATCCCTAGTCTCAGCTGTGGAGTGTTTCCATCCTGGAATTTCCACTGGCTTCTTTTTTTTCTTTTCTTTTCTTTTGTTATTTCTTGTTCTCCTCTGAAGTTCTCAATCTAGTCTTTTATTTCTTTTTTTTTTTTTAAGATTTTATTTATTTATTTGACAGATCATCACAAGTAGGCAGAGAGTCAGGCAGAGAGAGGAGGAAGCAGGCTCCCTGCTGAGCAGAGAGCCCGATGTGGGCCTTGATCCCAGGACCCTGAGATCATGACCTGAGCCGAAAGCAGAGGCTTTAACCCACTGAGCCACCCAGGCGCCCTAGTCTTTTATTTCTTAAACATGCTGCACATGTTCTTTTGGAATCTGTCTAGTACCTTCCATCTCTAAAGCTTTGTCAGTTTGTTTCTGTTGTCTATTACTTCTCTTGGTTTGGTTTTCTATCATGTTTCATTGACTTCTCATATGCCTACTTATTTTTATTGAGTGGTAGTTGTCATATATGAAAATTTCTTCAGCGAGGGCCCACATTCGTTTTCTTTCTCTTTTTTTTTAAGATTGCATTTATTTGAGAAAGCACGAGCAGGGGAGGGGCCAAGGGAGATGAAGACTCCCCACTGAGCAGGGAGCCTGATGTAGGACTCAGTCCCAGGACTGGGCTCATGACCTGAGCCGAAGCAGAAGCTTAACAGACTGAGCCACCCAGGGGTCCCTCATATTTGTTTTCAAATAAGGTTGGGGAATGAGAAATTTCACATGGAGGCATTTAAACTATCCAAACTAGGATATATTTCCAGGGAGGTCCAGCATATTTCCAGTTCATCGTTGAGCTTCAGATTTACCAGAACTTTTCCCCATGGTGAGTTCTGAATTCCACCTTTGGTGCCCATAGCTCCTCAGTAGTGATGTTGGAAATGTTATTTATCTTTTCATCTTCAGCTGGATCTGGAATTAGCAAATGCAGCTGTAAGAGAAAAGTACCCCAATGTGGGGCTTATTTTACTGGGCTACTTCTGGTTCCTGTCCCCCTGTATCTCAGAGGCCTTCAAGTAAATGTTTGATGTTGCTTACCATTTTGACCAAGTTTTCTGCTTTTACTCAGTAGAAGCATTGTTCTGAATGATCTAGTACGTTGTTACTAGAAAGAGAAGTCTGTTTTTGTGTCCTTACCTATATGCTTTCTGAACCACTGTGTGCCAATAACTTGGTTACACAATTGAGTGTATGGTTGGGTTTTGCTTTAGGGAATCTTTTAATTTAAAGAGATTTCTAAATATAATAGAATTGATCTTGTTTGTATTAAATTATTTATTTAATCACTACATCCAAGGAAGGGCTCTAGAGATCTAGAGTCATACACTCCCCTGACTGAGCCAGCAAGGCAACCCTCATTTGTATTTATTAATGTGACCATTGTAATTTGTTTTTAGTTCTCTCATAATATTTCTTTTTCTTTACATTTTTATTGCTTTTAAAAGTAATCTTTCAGTGACACCTGGGAAACTCAGTCAGTTAAGCATCCGACTCAGTTTCAGTTCAGATCATGATTTTATGATCAGGGGATTGAGCCTTGTTGGGCTCTACACTCAGCAGGAGTCTGCTTAAGGTTCCCTCTGCCTCCCTCCCTAGTTCATGTGTTCATATGCTCTCTCTCAAAAATAAGTTGGTCTCTTTTAAAAAATAATAATCTTTCACTATGTATTTCCTGCATCTTGGAGGTTTTGTTTTTACTTATTTGGGGGCCATGATATAGCTGATAATTTGAAAACTTTTTTAAATTTTTCTTTTTCTTTTTTTTTGAAAGCTTTTTATCCTTAGTTTTATTCCTTCTCATTCTTCTGGTATTGCTTTTATGGTTTTATATGTGTCCTTACATGTTTCAGTTGAAGTATCAGGTTTAGGTGTATTTTTGGACCCCTGGCTGCTTCACTTCACCTCCCATTTTTGGATAATTACCTTATTTCTACTCAACCATGATTTAAAACATTATATTAAAGAGATAATCATTTTATTCTTTGTGTTCTTGTTTCTCTTTTGTCCTTATTTTAAAAGTTGGCTATCTTTATATAGTTTCTAGTTTTTATTATTCAACTTTGAATGCAATTGAAGTTTTCCTGGGGCTGGCATTTATGCTGAGAGAAGACTCAGGAACTGTTGTTGGCTATCAGGAGTTCTCTCTTACCTGAGAGGGTGTGTGTGTGTGTGTGTGTGTGTGTGTGTGTGTAGGCAGGGGGTGTTCGTGCACATGGACTTATGTTTATTTAGCCTTTTCTTCTTACGACTTGGCAGAGATTGCTGGATCCAGAGAAGCCCGTTTCAAACTTTCTGTCCATCCTGTGTCACTGACAGCCTGCCCCCCTACAGAGGTGTTTGTTCCCTTATAGTCCTCCCAGGGCACACCACCATCATCTTTGGAAAACTTTCTGCCTTTCTGAACCTTTCTCTTCCTTGCCTGGTACCTGTGATTGAACCTCTGTCACAGCATTTGTCTGCCCCTCCTCTTACATGTTGTGACTTGGGATTGCAGATGTCTGCAGGTTTCATCAAAGGTTTTCAGTTCTGTGTCTCATTCTCCCTGGATTGGGGTGATTTTAGGGAAGGGTCAGAGGCATCTGCATCCCATTACCTTGAAATTGAACATCCATTTTAATTTAACTACTCTCGGGCATGAACTGTAGAATGTCTCTAATTTTTTTTTTTTTTTATGAGCAATGTGGCAGTGAATATGTTATATCTGTGCCTTTTAGATACATAAAGGTTTATAAATAGATACAAAAAGGTTACACTAGTAGATCTTTTTTTTTTTTTAAAGATTTTATTTATTTATTTGACAGAGAGAAACACAGCGAGAGAGGGAACACCAGCAGTGGGAGTGAGAGAGGGAGAAGCAGGCTTCCCGCTGAGCAGGGAGCCCGACGTGGGGCTCGATCCCGGGTCTCCAGGATCATGACCTGAGCCGAAGGCAGTCGACCAACCAACTGAGCCACCCAGGCGCCCACACTAGTAGATCTTAAGGATATATATTTTTAATCAGTAATACCAAATTGCTCTCCTAAATTCACCAGCAATGAATGATAGCCTGAGAGTTTTCCCACATCCTTATCAGTGTTTGATATTATCTAACCAAAAGCTGTGCGAGTCTTATGAGTCAGGGAAGGGAGGGATCTTTTTTAAATTTGCATTTTAATTACTAATGAAGCTTAAATTATTTTCATGTTTTTTGAACAATCCTCATTCCTCTGCTGTTTTGTTGTTCTTTCATTATTTCCTCTGCAATGCAGTTATTTTTTAATGGTCTCAGGTGAAACTATAATTCAAACTAAAACTCAGGTTCCAGTCTGTGAATGACTACTTTGATTCTTACAGTTGTGATCAAATTTCAATATTAAAAGAAATGTTAAGAAAAATAGATTTTGTGGGATAGGGTATTTTGGGGTTTTGTTTCTTTCCTGTCCTGTCTCCAAAGCTCAACATAATAAGGAGACATAGACTTAGGAAAGAAATTGAATTGTTATTAAAATTTCATTTTTTCTTAGACAAATAAACCTCAAACATCACGACCCAATCTCATCAAACCAGCTGCCCAGTGGCAAGATCTCAAAAGATTGGGAGAAGAAAGGCCTAAAAAATCTAGAGCAGCCTTTGAATCAGATAAGAACGGCTATTTTTCAGTGTATAACAGCTCATTGTTTGATTCTGGGGCACAGGATGATTCTGAGGATGACTACGGTGAATTTCTGGATCTTGGGCCTCCTGGAGTTTCTGAGTTCATTAAGCCAAGTGGCCAAACAGAAAGAGAACCCAAACCTGGACCCAGTCATAAGCAAGCAACAAATGACATTGTCAATCCGAGATCAGAGCAGAACATCGTTATCTTGGAAGAAGGTAGCCGCTGCCTTTCACCAGATGATGATCCTCTGGATACTCAGAACCAGTCATCTGAAGATTCAGAGACAGAGCTTTTATCAAACCTTGAAGAATCGACTGCTATCCTCGATGACCAAGCCATCGAAGAAGACTGCTGGTTAGACCATCCTTACTTCCAGTCCCTAAACCAACAGCCCCGTGAGATAACAAACCAGGTTGTTCCTCAGGAGCGGCAGCCTGAAGCAGAACTGGGCCCGTTGTTGTATCAGCATGAACCCCCGGGGCTGGCTTTTCCAAGGCCAGCTTTTCCAAGACCAGAACCCCAACAGGATGGGATTCCAGGCCCCTCTTCTCCTCGGCCTGCCCATCCTCTAGGAGAGCTTGAAGCCCAACAATTAGCAATAGATGAAGAAGAGCCAGGGCCAGCGTTTCCACTACAAGGATCTCAGGAGCCCAATTTGGAGAACCTTTGGGGGCAAGAAGCTACTGAGGTAGATCAAGAACTCGTTGCACTTTTAGTGAAAGAAACAGTAAGTTTTATTTTACTTAAGTGAATAATTACTTTAAATGTACTAAGTTTTCTTTTACTGTAAAATCATAAGGTAGGGGCACTTCATATTCGTAAGGGAACTGTAGCTGGATACATAGAACAGAAGAAGAAAGATTCTGAAGATAGGGAAGTTAAATCAGGATTCCTTATGTCCCAGCAAGCCCCCAGGGACTCTAGCTGCAGATCATGGGTACCCTGGTACTGTCAGACGAGCGATCCCCCTGGTTTTAAAAAGGTTTTGAATTACTACCAATTCAAAACCGTAAGGCAGGTTTATAAGATTGCCTATATCTGCACTCTCCAGTGTGGTAGTTCCATGTACCTGTTTAAGTACCTTACAATTAATTAAAATTTAAAGTTCCATTTCCAGTGGTACTAGTTACATTTAAAGTGCCTGAGAGTCACAAGGGGCTGAAGAGCTACCATACTGGAAAGCATGAAGTAGAACAGTTCCATCATTCTTTGAAGTTCTTTTTTCTTTTCTTTTTTTTTTAAGATTTTATTTATTTATTTATTTATTTGACAGAGAGAAACACAGTGAGAGAGGGAACACAAGCAGGGGGAGTGAGAGAGGGAGAAGCAGGCTTCCCGCCGAGCAGGAAGCCCAATGTGGGACTTGATCCCGGGTCTCCGAGATTATGACCTGAGCCGAAGGCAGTCGCCCAACCAACTGAGCCACCCAGGTGCCCCATTCTTTGAAGTTCTATTGGGTATTCCTGATGCAGAGAGTGATGCAGGGCTGTGGGTTCTGGCTCAGTTGCTCATTGTCTTTGAACAGACTTTCAGCCCTTTTTCCCTGAGTGTTTTCATCTGATACACTACCTCATGTGCATCTTAAGGGTAGTATTTTACTCCTTTTTGGACTCCTTTTGCTTGGGCAGAGATGGTCAGCATTAATTGAAAGAGTGAAGAACAGATGTGCAGAGTGACAGAGGACCAGATAATCTCTAGGGTCCTTTGTAGAGTCCACAGTCTATGTAGACACATAAGTCTGGGCACAGGACTACCTTACAGCCTCTTTCTCATCTTGAGTCATTTTACTTTTTGCCATCTGGTTTTTATTGCAATTTGAAACCATTCTAGTGGATAAAAACCATGTTTTTATTCCTTTTCAGGAAGCACGATTTCCAGATGTAGCAAATGGCTATATTGAGGAGATAATTCATTTGAAGAATTATTATGATTTGAATGTGTAAGTACACCACATGCCTTTTGTTTTTCTTTTTGTAGTGAAATACACATAAAAATCTGTTTTTTTTTTTAATATTTATTTATTTGACAGATCACAAGTAGGCAGAGAGGCAGGCAGAGAGAGAGAGGAGGAAGCAGGCTCCCTGCTAAGCACAGAGACGTGGGGCTCGATCCCAGGACCCTGGGATCATGACCTGAGCCGAAGGCAGAGGCTTTAACCCACTGAGCCACCCAGGCGCCCAAAATCTACTGGTTTTTTTTGTTTTGTTTTTAAGATTTTATTTATTTATTTGACAGAGAGAGATCACAAGTAGGCAGAGAGGCAGGCAGAGAGAGCAGAGGAAACAGGCTCCCTGCTGAGCAGAGAGCCCGACGCGGGCCTCGACCCCAGGACCCTGAGATCATGACCTGAGCCGAAAGCAGAGGCTTTAACCCACTGAGCTACCCAGGCGCCCCAAAATCTACTGTTTATTGCTTTTTTTTTTTTTTTAAAGATTTTATTTATTTGGCAGAGAGAAACACAGCCAGAGAGGGAAGCAGGGGGAGTGAGAGAGGGAGAAACAGGCTTCCTGCCGAGCAGGGAGCCCGATGTGGGACTCAGTCCCAGGTCTCCGGGATCATGACCTGAGCCGAAGGCAGTCGCTTAACCAACTGAACCACCCAGGCGCCCCAAAATCTACTGTTTTAACCATTTTTAAGTATATGGACTAATAGCATTAAGTATCTCCACATTTTTGCACAACCATCACCATCTCCAGAACATTTTCATCTTCCCAAACTGGAATTGTCCCCATTAAATGTTAGTAACTCCTTATCCCCCACCACTGCACCCCCAGCCCTGGGAACTACACTTCCTACTTTCTGTCTCTCTGAATTTGACTACTCCAGGGACTTTATAATAGTAGAATAACACAGTATTTATTTGTCCTTTTGTGACTGGCTTATTTCATTTAGCATTATGATGTCCTTAATGATTCTGTTAGGGGCGCCTGGGTGGCTCAGTGTATTAAAGCCTCTGCCTTCAGCTCAGCAGGGAGCTTGTTTCCTCTGCTCTCTCTGCCTACTTGTGATCTCTCTCTGTCAAATAAATAAATAAAATCTTTTAAAAAATTTAAAAAAAAAGATGATCCTGCTAGAAGAGTTCTAATTTTAGTCATACACAGATTTTTCTGGGTTTTCTTTGATCTTTCTTTGATCCTTTCTTTGATCCTTCATGGTTATGGAATTAAGGTGTTTTGTTAATTCTTAGCATTGATACTACGTGTTTTGGTCAGGTTGTTAAAAGACATTTTCTTCCCTATATTTGTAACAAAGTGTTCTGCAACCACTCTGCCTGTTTGGAGAAGTGTATGGAAATGTTTCTTTACTGTTTATCATAAAAATAACTATTATTTCCTAAAATATAGAAGTGTCCCAAAGAAAACCAAATAAGGCTCTTTCCTTTTATTTTACATTCTTTCTCCCCTTCTAGTCTGCAGAGGAGAAACAGTTGTAAATTTGTGAAGAACAGTAGAATACTGAAACTAATAAAATTTTTAGTAATACAGATCAGATCCATTCAACAGAAGAGGTAGTATATCTAAACCTCTGTCCCCAGAAGATTATGCCCTATACTGTAGTACTCAGCCAGGAGTGCAAGTGAGTGTTCCTGCCAGGTGGGAAGAGCCCTGTTTCCCAGGTCAGCAGCCAGAGGAGATGCTCTTTTCTAATTCATACAAAGATTCTGTTGGTTCCAAGGGCCACCTTGTCTGTTGCCCTCTATCCAGGGACAGCCGCTATGACCAGTTGCGTTTGTTTTTTTGTTTTTTTTTAAGATTTTATTTATTTATTTGGCAGAAACACAGCCAGAGAGGAATCACAAGCAGGGGGAGTGAGAGAGGGAGAAGCAGGCATCCTGCCAAGCAGGGAGCCTGATGTGGGGCTCGATCCCAGGTCTGTGGGATCACGACCTGAGCCGAAGGCAGTTGCTTAACCAACTGAGCCACCCAGGCGCCCCTAGTTGCATTTTTTTGTGTTTGTTTTTAAGATTTTATTTTTTTGAGAGAGAAAGAGTGAGAGCAGAAGTGGGGAGGTGAGGGAGAAGCAGACTACCACTGAGCAGGGAGCCCAACTCAGGGCCTGATTCCAGGACCCGGGATCATGACTGGAGCCGAAGGCAGATGTTTAACTGACCAAGACTCTGTGACCAGTTTTTAAACCAGAATTGAGTCAGAGTTTCATAATGTGTTTATCTCTTTGGCTTCTTAATCTAGAATAGTCCCCCACTTAATTTTTTTTTAATGTTATTGATTTTCTTCCCAGTATTTTTTTTAAGTCCTTTTTTTTTTTTTTTAAGATTTTATTTATTTCTTTGATAGAGACACAGCGAGAGAAGGAACACAAGCAGGGGAGTGGGAGAGGGAGAAGCAGGCTTCCCACTGAGCAGGCAGCTAGATATCTGGAGTTCGATCCCAGGACCCTGGAATCATGAACCGAGCGGAAGGCAGACGCTTAACGACTGGCCCACCCAGGCACCCTTCTCGTGATCACTTATGTGCAGTCTTTAAATCACCTTTAGACATAACCATCTCGTCATTTCAGCAGGAGGGATTAATTCACCAGAGAACCAACTTCCTGTGATTATAATCTCTTTGAGCTGATTACTAAGATTTTTCACTCACATGTGATGAATATTAAATTTGATCAAGGCAACAACAACTATCTAAGGAATAAAAGCTTGGAATACTAGCCCAGCTCCTTTAATAGGCATGCTTTCTTGAGACCCTTCAGCTTGTCAGGTCAGATCAGATGTGAAATAATATACATAGGTGGGCAGATTTGAGTTCCAACAAGCCTCCCACTGCCTTTGCCCCAGGCTGTAAATATTGATGTCTTGCGTTATAGTTCATTTCTACAGAAGAGAAAGTTTGTGTTTAATTACCTGTGCCACTGAATGTCATTTAACCTCCAGGAAAGTTCTGTTGGTAAAGATATTAAAATAAAAATGACAGTTCAAAATGAGAGCCTCTGGGAACACCTGTTTGTCTCAGTCAGTAGAGGGCCTCTGACTCTTGATTGTGCCATCATGAGTTTGAGCCCTGCGTCAGGTGTACATATTACTTAATAAAAGATTGCATCATAAACAGGTTTGAATTGAGATTGAAACACAAGTAACAGAATGAGAACCTCTGAGGACACCTGGAGGTTAAGCATCTGCCTTCAGCTTAGGTCATGCTCCTGGGTTCCGGGGAATGAGTCCCACATTGGGCTTGTTGCTCAGCAGGGAGCCTGCTTCTCCCTCTGCCTACTGTTCCTCTGCTTATGCTCTCTAACAGATAAATAAGTAAAATCCTAAAAAAAAAAGAAAAAATGAGACCCTCTGATTTCTGCCAGGTAGAATTCCTTCTCTTGCTGTGTTTCTGTATGTGATCTTCATAATATTGAAAATATAAAATGAATTGGTCAGAGAAGAACCCCTAATACCTGATTGCTTTTTTGTTTTGTTTTCTAGAAATTATACCTACTAGTTTATCTCTGTGTCATATACTATAAATTTATATCATGTGCTTTAGAAAATACATAAAAGTAGAAAATTTTAAAGGATGAGATTTTTAAAAATAGGAGTTGTAATACTTTCTTCTAGTACCCTAGCAGATCATCTTCCATGCACCCCACGTGGATACCCCTGGCTTCACTCATGGGTAGCCATTCTGTTAAGGAAGATTCTTCACTGGGTGATCTTTTTATCTTTCCCCAAGTTCCTGATATCTGGCCTTTTGTTGGGTCGTGGTAGCCGTACTTACCAGAATATTACAAATAGGCATGTTTGAAATGGAGGAGCTGCTCCACATCTGGATTGTAGTTTGACCGGATGTGCATGTGAACAAAGTTGTTTAGACCTTGAGGCCTTTCCCCATAGATACTAGATTCTTGGTGGTGGTTAATTCTCAGGTCAGCCTACAGAGGTCTGTATGACCTGCAGAAGGGGTTGCAGAAGAAGCATGCCCCTCCCAGACTCTGTTCCCACTCTCTGCTATGGGTGAGAAGAGGAACTGGAGGGGAGTGCTTTTTCTCTCCTCTTCCTGCTGGACCTGTCCTACTATTCAAGGTTCCACTGTTGGCACTGGACAGGAGAGACCTGGGAAGAAGGGATTCAAAAATCATGGGGTGAAGTCATCCTAAGAACCTACAGGATCAAGGAAAGGCAGAAAGGTGGGGAGGGGAATCCCCATGGCCCTTTGAGCCAAGAAGCTTTCCTACTACCGAAGTGGCTAGTGCTACACCTTCCCCAGGCTGTTCTTAACTCTGGAATCATCCCAAGAGCTCAGTATGTTGCTGTATTTGGTTGTAATAGGGTGAAGAACCTTGCTGGTTTACATTTGTTAAATCTGGACAGTGATACATCAGCATGTGTTATCTTACTCTATATCCTTACCTTTAAGTGTATTTCATAATAGTGATAAAGGGACAAGGCTATGGGTTTGGCCTGAAGAGAGTTTGTTCTTAAGCAGACATGGTCTGTTCCTTCAACCTGGCAGCTGGGCAAACTGAATGTCACTGAAATTCTTCACGGGACTGCTATTACCAGAGGATTACAGAAAGTATTAATGAGTTAACAGAAGGCCTTTTATACTCCATCTATTTACTTAGCAAGCTGTTTTGTGTTTATTTAAATTCAGTTAACATACAATGTATTATTGGTTTCAGAGGTAGAGGTCAGTGATTCATCAGTCTTATTTAATACCCAATGCTCATTATATCACATGCCCTCCTTAATGTCATCACCCAGTTACCCCAAACCCCCACCCCTTTCCCCTCCAACAATCTTCAGTTTGTTTCCTATGATCAAGAGTTGCTTATAGTTTGTCTACCTCTCTGATTTCATCTTGTTTTATTTTTTCCTCTCTGCCCCTATGATACTCTGTTTTGTTTCTTAAATTCTACATATCAGTGAGATCGTATAACTGTCTTTCTCTGATTGACTTATTTCGCTGAGCATAATACCCTCTAGGTTCCATCCACATTGTTGCAAATGGCAAGGTTTCTTTTTTTGATGGCTGAGTAGTATTCCGTTGTGTGTGTGTGTGTGTGTGTGTGTGTGTGTGAGAGAGAGAGAGAGAGAGAGAGAGAGAGAGAGAGACATCTTCTTCATCCATCTGTCGATGGACAGCTGGGCTCTTTTCATAGTTGTGGACATTGGGGTCCTGGTGCCTCTTTGGATCACTCACTACATTTGTATCTTTGGAGTAAATAACCAGTAGTGCAATTGCTGGGTCATATGGTAGCTCTATTTTCAACTTTTTAAGGAACCTCCCTACTATTTTTCAGAGTAGAGCAAACTGTTTTTAATTGTGAATGTGAATACATTTTCCACCCTTTGTTTGTTACAGTTTTCTGACAAACCATAGATACTCTTGATATAAATTTTCCAGTTCCATATAGTTCAACCAGTAAGAATTTCAGTGGCTTCGTGACATTGACACCTGCCTGAGACATGTGCATTCATTAGTATGTTTATTGCCTTTTAAAACTAGAAGCAAAAATAGAAATAAAGTGTATCTGTCTTTTATTTGTCTATTTCATTTTTCTGATCTGCTAACAATTTAATAGGCCAATCATAGCTTATGACCAGGCACATTATTTTTCAAACATTGTATGCAAAATAATGGCAGGTATGGGATTTGGAAGCACTGTGAAAATAACATCATTTATTTTTGCAGACTTTGTAATTTTCTTCTGGAAAATCCAGACTATCCAAAGAGAGAAGACAGAGTCATTATCAATCCCAGTAGCAGCCTGCTTGCCAGCCAAGATGAGACAAAGGCAAGTGTTATGCTCTTTGTTTTGCAGTCTACCTAGAAATGCTCTGCTTTTTTCTACTTTGTGGTAAGAAAATACTTTATTGGGGGGCGCCTGGGTGGCAGAGTTGTTAAGCGTCTGCATTCAGCTCAGGTCATGATCCCGGGGTCCTGGGATCGAGCCCCACATCGGGCTCCCTGCTTGGCAGGAAGTGTGCTTCTCCCTCTATCATTCCCTCTGCTTGTGTTCCTTCTCTAGCTGTGTTTCTCTCTGTCAAATAAATAAAATAAAATCCTTTAAAAAAAAAAAAAGAAAATACTTTATTGGGACACATTTTTTAAATACTAGCCAGGAAAGTAGGATTTCAGAATACACTTATCCCTTCAGTGGGTTTTCCCAACCTGAATCACTTTGGATTCTGTATTTAACTTCTTTTGTTGTAACTCCATCATCTCTTTCTCACAAAAAGCCAAACCTTCCATATCTTTAGTCTTATAAAGCAAGTTCTTAAAATGAAATAAGAATTGGCCAGGATTCTTTTTATCGTTGTGGTTGTTTTGTTGTTGTTTTCAGTATTTTATTATGAAAATTTTCAAACATACAGTGAAACCAAGAGAATTTTACACTGATCACCTATATATGTGCAGCAGTACTATTAGAAGTTAACATTTTATTATATCCACTTTGTCACATACCCATCCCTCTGTCCATCAGTGCATTTCTCTTAAAATTATGATGCATTTCAAAGTAAATCACAAAAGAATCAGCACACTGCCCCATACATATATACTTCAGTGTGCATTTCATCACCTAGAGTTCAATATCTGTTCATAGGTTTTCTTTTGCTGTAAGACATGTAATGCATAAAAAGTTTGATTTTTGTATCTTTTTTTTTAAGATTTTATTTATTTGAGGGAGGGAAAGAGCAAGCACAAGTGGGTGGAGAAGTAAAGGGAGAACCAGACTCCCCACTGAGCAAGGGACCTTCCCCCCGCCCCCACTCCCTCCCCGCCCCACTGATGTGGGGCTTGATCCTGGAACTCCTGGAGGATGACCCGAGCCAAAGGCAGATGCTTAACCAACTGAGCCACCTTGGTCCCCTGATTTCTTTTAAATCTTAATCATCATTTTCATTTGTAATCCTAACTAGCATTTAGTGTGTCAAGTGGTGAAGGAAAGTCTAGATCAGAACTGCTTCATGGCTGCTTGATCCTTCTACTCCCTAGACTGTCTTGTTTTTGTTTTTAAGATTTTATTTATTTATTTGACAGAGAGAAACACAACTAGAAAGGGAACACAAGCAGGGGGAGTGAGAGAGGGAGAAGCAGGCTTCCCACTGGGCAGGGAGCCCAACACAGGCCTCAGTCCTGGGACTCTAGGATCATGACCTGAGCTGAAGACAGATGCTTAATGACTGAGCCACCCAGGCTCCTCCCCATACTGTCTTTTGACTGTCTCTTTTATGTATTCTGTAGCAAGAGAAATGCTGGTTTTTTTCTGAACATTTTTTTGGACAGAAGTTGGCGGAAAGATGGGTTTCAAATCGGTAGCTATTCTTTTATATTATACTAGTTTTGACTGGCACAACTAGTCTCCAGACTCCAGACAGTTCATTTAACATCTCCGAACCACCAATTTCTTCATCTCTGTACAGGACTGGTAACCTCTGTGGAGTAATCATGAATACAAGTGAGATGATTCTATTTTGTAATAAGTAGTTCTTGAAGTGATAGCCCCTCGTGGGAAATACACTATCTGGCCTCCTAATGTTTTGCCTCTCTCTGTCTCTCCTGTTTCAGTTGCCTAAAATAGACTTTTTTGACTACTCTAAATTGGTTCCTCTTGACCAGCGTTGCTTCATCCAAGCTGCTGACCTCCTGATGGCTGACTTCAAAATGCTTAGCAGTCAGGACATCAAGTGGGCCCTGCATGAACTCAAAGGACACTATGCAATCACCCGAAAGGTGCTGTACTTGGTCTTCCTGGTGGGGTCACACCTCTTGACTGTTTCTTCCTGCAATAACAGAATGAAGAATTCAGCTTGTGGAAATTGGGTTGATTCATGATGGCAAAGAGCTAAGGAATTTGTTGGGGTGAAGATAAATAGACAAAGGTATTTGCTGCTCAGGAGGAACCAAATGAAGAGAAATACTAGTTTAGAAGCTGGGAAGTTCTGAGGGCGCCTGGCTGGCTCAGTCAGTAGAGCATGTTACTCTTGAACTCAGAGTAGTGAGTTCAAACTCCACCTACTTAAAAAAAAAAAAAAAAAGTTTTAAAAAAGCAGCAGGGAAGTCCTGGCTTGCCCAGGAAGACATTGAGGGTAATGAATGTTATTGTGGAGGGTAAGATGATGAGGTGTGAAAAGTGTGTTCCAGCGCCCCCCCTTGCTTTCCTCTCCCCCTGGGGACAGGTTTTCTGGTGAATGTAGCCTCACTCTGAGTCTAGGCCCTTCCCTCTTATATGGCCAAGAAGATCCAGGCAGCTGTCAACAAACTCCTCTAGTTGTAGGTTAATCTTAGGTGAAATTACTGTGAGGGGAACACAGAGTTAGTGCTTTCTATTTCTGAATCCCATTCCTTATGCCAAATAGGGAATGCTGTGTTGTCATTGAAAAGTGAATGAGCTCCCTCCCTGACACCCGCCCCCCCAAAAACAGGGACTGCAACTTCAGGCCCTCCTATCTTCGTTGCTCCAGGGGTTCCTGACACCTTTGCAGAGCTCCCAGGTAGCCCAGATGAAAAGGGAAAGGGCAGCAGCAGGAAGTAACTCCTATGGCCTGGGGGGCAAGTTGGTCCTGTTAGCAATGTCCCTGCCACATCCTAGGACCAGTAAAAGGAATGTGGCTAGCCAGTGCTTCTCCCTGGTCATCCCACAGCCAACTCATCATTTGAGATGGGAAGTCAGTAGGATTTTGTGGCTCACCTCTTATTTCTATCTTCTTTACTCCTTTCCTTATCTTTCTGGTCTGCCATGTTTTTTTCTGGTGTCTGCTTGTTTTGGCGAGTAGTTGGAAAATTTACAGTGTTTTGAAATGGAGTTGGGCTGGACTATTTGAATGAAAGTGGGATGTTTAAGAAGCAGTAGTATTTAGCAGAAGCTAAAATTTGTTGCATTAAGTTAGAACTTCTCCCTCCTGTATGCTGATGATGCCCAGGGGTTCTGTTCTGTGGCCATGATGCTCTTCTGGACTGGGTGCAGGAAGCCCACCTGGAGATGTTTTCTAATTATGGCCATAGCACATCTTCCCTGTGCCTCTCCCCAGGCATGATAATAGCTTAATCTCCTGATATATATACATGTGTGTTTACTGGAGACAGTCACATTTCCTTGGATTTTTTTCCCTTTGTGTTATAAACATCAAACACACATAAAATTAGAAATTGTACTATAACAAGCCCTGCTTACCCATCACTCAGCTTCAGTAACTCTCAGCTCCTGGCCTGGTTTTTCATCTCACGCAGCCCACTTTCTCCCTCCCTGATTGTTTTGAAGCAGACTCCAAGAATTGTTTCATTTTCTTTAAATCTGTAAGTATTTCAGTGTGTTAACCTTGAAGAGAGATTCTTTTTTGAAAAACAATCAAAATACCAATATAACACCTTAAAAAGTAGCATTATTAGATATCCACTTATTTTGTTCAAACTTCTCTGGATGTGTCAAAAACCTTTGATCATATTGAGTTCAAGTAAAAGTCTTCCTTGCAATTGGTTATAGGTTACTTAAATCTCTTCATCTCTTAAGTTATCTCCACTCCTTCCCCCTTTACTTTTTCTTGCTGCTCATTTGTTGAAAAAAAATCGGTCGTTTATCTTACAGGTTTTGATGATCTAGATTTTGCTGAGTGTACCCTGTGGCATCATTAACTGGTTCTTTGGTATAATATATTTCCTATAATTTGATAGATCTAGAATCTTGATCAAACTCAGGTTTAGTTTCTGTCCCCCCTTGAATTTTAATTCCATTTCTGCCAGTTAAGTTTCTAACTTTGAGCCTGTGTCTTAAGCTTCAGTTCTCTTGGGAATAGTGGATGTCTTTTTTTTTTTTTTTAATTTTTTTTTTTAAAGATTTTATTTATTTGACAGAGAGAAACACAGCCATAGAGGGTACACAAGCAGGGGAGTGAGAGAGGGAGTAGCAGGCTTCCCGCCGAGCAGGGAGCCCGATGTGGAACTCGAACCCGGGTCTCCGGGATCATGACCTGAGCCGAAGGCAGTTGCTTAACCAACTGAGCCACCCAGGCGCCCCTGGAATAGTGGATGTCTTATGTGGCTTGTAGGAGAATTAGATGGGATGCAGTGTAGAGCGAGCCCATCACAGTGCTTCATGTGTATCAGGTTTCAGTAATAAGTTCCCTCCCTTTGCACTTCCTTCTGTGTGCTAAGGAACAGTTGTCAAGCCTCTGTATTTAGAAATTTCCCAGTAGCCCACCTTACAGTGTGATCTTAAGAGTCAATCCTTAGAGTAATGTTACAGGAGCCTTCTCTGGAGAGGGCTGTGACCCGAGGGCCTGCTCTAGTTTGTTCCCAGCCTGTGGTATGGAGGTCCAGGGTGCAGGAAAACACTGCCCCCAGTGTGTGTGTGGTTGAAGATATTTTAGCTCAACTCTTCATGGATGTATCCTGTGGGTAGGTTTCTTGGAGACCACAGCGCAGCTGCAGTAATGTTTCTTCTGGTTGTTAGTTTTGTAGGGACAAAAGTTCTCTCAAAATTGAATAACTTTGAACCTGGTGGGAACAGATCATCATTAAAACTCATGGTAGGAGCTACTTGTTAAAATGAATGTTGATTTTTATCAAAGTAATTTATGGCCATAACTTTAAAAATCAATTAGTGCCAGAATGCTTATTTGTGATTTTTTTTTTTAGAACCACAGGCCGAAGCCCTTCTTCACCCTCTTCTCTCTTTTTCAGACATAACTCAACCTTACTTTGTTTTGTTATGTTTTTTCCTAGTACTTATCTCCACATTTATGAACACATGCTCATGCTTTATTACTTTCAGGAATTACTTTAGTTTTCTCTTATGGTAAATGGGGCTGTGGATCTTACACACCCATACACACTACCTTTTCTTATATAGTTTTTGTTAAATCTGTTTTCAGAAAAGTTTTTATTGTTATGACTATAGAAATGTTCACTGCTAGGGCAAGTAAGGTACTATAATAATGTCTCCTTCCTGAATTTTCTATTTTTCTTGGAGTTAAAATTGGTTGCTTCCATCTTTTCATTTGTTTTTTTGGTTTTGTTGCTTTGTTTTTTGATGCTGTGGCTGTCTTTTCGTGGCCGACAACTCTGAAACACTGTTCTCATCACAGTTTGCCTGTTGTCACACTTGTCCGTCAGTCCTCAGTTCATTTTTTTTCCCTTCCTCCTCCATCCCTATGTATAGCTGTCTGCATGGGAGTTCCCTTTGCCTTTGGACAAAGCTTGATCCTCTGTGTTGTAGATCCTGACAACTTTTTCTATCTTGGTTTACACACTGACACTTGGATAATAGTTCCCTGAGTTGAAAATTATTTGTCGCCATGTTTTTCCTCAATATTCCTGCTGCAGATACAACTGTCTCTTTCATTCAGACAGCACGTTGAGTGTCTGCTATTGGCCATGCACTGGGAGAGTCACATCGAACAGTGCAAGGCCCCTTCCCTTGTGGAGCTTAATACTAGTGGACACTTTCCTCTATTTTAATCACCCCTTAATTTCTGTCCCTCTGACATGTTCATTCTGAGGGTCTGTACTTCCCGGCCTCCCCAGATTTCTCCTCTGTGTACTTGAGTGATCACCTCTGTCTCCTTATAGGTGATAGCGTCTGCATTTTTGGACCTGACCTCCCCCAGTCTCCACATAGGAGTCTGTGGCCACTCCTCAGCTTTTATTTCATCAGATGCCCATTGTAGTATTTCTAGGTCGTGCCTTAAAGGAATTTTGGCCATTGTCAAGATATCCTAAGAACCGTAGCTGATTGTATCCTTGGTTCTCAGAACCAGTGCCTTGAGTGGGGATTTGATTTGTGAATGTGAGCATGCTGGAGAGAGAAATACCAGATAAGTGTAAAAGGAAAAATTACCTTCGGTATCTGTTGTTCCTGTGTTCCTCCTGGTAGGTTTTTCTGAGTACTTACTTTGTGATAGTTATCAGCCAGACCCTGAAGACAATGGTATCTGTAGAACACAAATTAGCTTCCTTCCAACCAGCTTTCAGTCTATTGAGATTAAAGAGAGAAAAAGATTAAAACGGTGTAATGAGTGGTACAAAAGAGTGAATAAATGTACATGAGAGCACTAGGAAAGAAAGGAGGGTGTCATTTGAGCAAGAACTTAAGGGAAAGATGTTTTCACTAGAGAAATCTTATGTGCAGAGGCAAAAAAAAATACCATGGTGACTCTGGGCATGTAGGTGTAAATTATAACTAACAGTTCTCAAAATCAAAAGAACTTTGATTTATAATTGTATTTGGTTTATTTAACTAGATCTTTAGTTAATATTAAGATAGGAAATAGTTGTCGTAACTACTGAACTGAGATTTGCAGTCTCTTTTAATTTGTTAGCAACATTTGTTTTAAGATAGTTTTCCTGACAAGAGTCAGTATGGATTTTTTTTTCCTTCTAACTAGAAATAGTATTTTTTTTTTTTAATTTTATTTTTTTTTCCCATTCCCAACACCCAGTGCTCCACGCTCTAGGCGCCCCCAGTACCCACCACCAGGCTCTCCCATCCCCCCACCCCCTCCCTCCAAGTCCCTCAGTTTGTTTCTGTGTCCAAAGTCTCCGTTGTTTCGTTTCCCTCCCTAGATTACCCTAGTTCCCATTTCCTTTCCTTCTCCCACTGTTCTCCAGGGTACCACTCAT
>PITA01023195.1:0-28693 GCA_004023965.1 Spilogale gracilis
TTCCACTGGGTAATTTTTCCTGCTTTGTCGAAGATGATTTGACCATAGATTTGTGGGTCCATATGTGGGCTCTCCACTCTGTTCCATTGGTCTGTTTCTCTGTTTTTGTGCCAGTACCATGCTGTCTTGGTAATCACGGCTTTGTAATAAAGCCTGAAGTCAGGTAACGATATGCCTCCAGCTTTGCTTTTGTTCTTCAGCAATTCCTTAATGATTCAGTTTTTTTTTTTTTTAATTCCATATAAATTTTAGGATTATTTGTTCCAATGCTTTGAAGAATGTTGGTGGAATTTTAATCGAGATGGCATTGAAAGTATGCATTGCTCTAGGCAATATAGACATTTTAACAATGTTTATTCTTCCAATCCATGAGCATGGAATGGTCTTCCATCTTTTTGTGTCTTCTTCCATTGCTTTTATGAGTGTTCTATAGTTCCTCAAGTACAGATCTTTAACTACTTTGGTTAGGTTTATTCCTAAGTATCTTATGTTTTTTGGTGCTATAGTAAACTGAATCGACTTTCTGATTTCCCTTTCTATATTTTCATTGTTAGTGTATAAGAACACGACTGATTACTGTGCATTGATTTTGTATCCTGCCACATTATCGAATTGTTGTATGAGTTCTAGTAGTCTGGGGGTAGAGTCTTTTGGGTTTTCCACATAGAGTATCATGTCATTTGCAAAGAGAGAGAGTTTGACTTCTTCTTTGCCAAGTTGAATACCTTTTATTTCTTTCTGTTGTCTGATTGCTATTGCTAGGACTTCTAACACTACATTGAACAGTAGTGGTAAGAGTGGGCATTCTTGTCTTGTTCCTGATCTCAGAGGGAAGGCTGTCAGTTTTTCCCCATTGAGAATGATATTTGCTGTGGAAACCTATAAACTTTCCAGACAGAAACAGGAAGAAATTGACAATCTGAATAGACCTATATCTAGTAACGAGATTGAAGCAGTGATCAAAAACCTCCCAAAAACAAGAGCTCAGGACCAGACAGATTCCCTGGGAATTTCTACCAAACATTCAAAGGAGAAATAACACCTATTCTCCTGAAGCTCTTTCAAAAAATAGAAACTGAAGGAAAACTTCCAGACTCTTTCTATGAAGCCAGCATTACTCTAATCCCCAAACCAGACAAAGATCCCATCAAAAAGGAGAACTTCAGACCAATATTTCTGATGAATATGGATGCCAAGATTCTCAACCAGATCCTTGCTAACAGGATCCAACAATACATTAAAAGGATTATCCACCATGACCTGGTGTGATTTGTCCCAGGGATGCAAGGGTGGTTCAACACTCGCAAATCAATCAATGTGATAGATCAATAAGAGAAGAGAGAAGAACCACATGACTCTCAATTGATGCAGAAAAGGCATTTGACAAAATACAACATCCATTCCTTATTAAAACTCTTCAAAGTATAGGGATAGAGGGAACATTCCTCAACCTCATAAAATCTATTTTTTCATTTTTTATAAACACATGTATATACACATACAAGTCAATTCATTAACGTTGAATTTGGATACATTTCCAAATAAGTTGATAAAATTTGTTTTAAATGACATGGTAGCTAAATTGGATGTATGAATTAGTTGAACAAAGTGAATTTGATTAAATTCAGAGCAATTGCGGCACCTTTAAGTTATTTTCATATGATTACAATAATCAGAACAAAGTAAGCTAAATTAAAATGTTATTTATTTTTTATGTGTTTAAAAAAGTCTCCTAACTCAAAAGATCGTTTACAGGTGTATGTTTTTGTGGTGGTTGTCTTTTCAACAGTGGACTCCAACAGCAAACTAAGCTATTGCCCATCCTTGGGCCCTGATGCACACTAATTGTAAGTAGTTTTTTTATTCAAACAAAGGAAGCTGACAAGAGTGTGAATGCAGCATGGGGGAATGGTATCTAAGTGGTGGTAAAGAATCTGAGTTTGAGGTTGAGTCAAAAAATTCACTGTTCCTGTGAGTTTCTCCTTTATTTTCACATTGCTTCACATTCACATCTCTGGCACTGAATGGGTGTCTTTTGTTTTGTTTTATTTTGTTCTTCTCATACCAAACAATTCTGTGACACCAAGTGGGTATCTTACAATTCAGTTAAATTCTAATAATAACTAGAGTTAGCACAGACCCCCACAGGTCAAGGACTTGGTCCCATGATCCTATCACCCACTTTGGGTTGCAGGTTGCCCATAATTTCTGTCTAAGTTGGCTACAGATCTGAGGTCCCTATGACACTGCCCCCTAAGATTTATTTGCTAGGACAGAACTCACAGAACTCAGGGAAGCATTCACATTTATCAGTTCATTTTAAAAGCATACAATAAGGGACACAGTTAACAATCAGATGAAGAAATACATACAGTAAAATTTGGAAGCATCTCCCAGTGCAAAAGCTTCTATCCCCTTGGATATTATCTTTCTCTCTTACAGCTTTATTGAGAAATAAATCATTTATTACACAATTTGCCCATTTAAAATATAAAATTTACAGGTATGTGCAATCATTGCTACTATCAATTTTAGAACATCTTTATCATCCCAAAAAGAAACTGCACACTCATAGTCCTACACATTTTTGGTGATGCTTATAAATCCAAGATTTATTGTGGTATCTTTAAGTACTTCTAGAGTTGTTTGGTGAGCCATTTTCCTGTGCAAGGCCACTTCCCTGATAGATATGACCAATTGGCCTGTAATACGGATGGATTCTTATGTACTTACAAATGCGAGCAAAGTAAGAGGCCACCTGTTCTGCTACTTTGAGAGGTCCTTGGATAAATACATCACAGAAATATCTCTTTAGCACCTGTTTGCACCACAGAAATATCTCCATGTGGATTGGCTTAGTCTATTTTGGCTACTAAAGCAAAATACCATAAATTGGGTGGCTCAAACAACCAACATATATTTCTCATGGTTCTCGGCTCTGTAATGTCCAAGATAAAGGCACTAGCAGTCAGTGTCTGGTTAGAATCTGCTTCCTGGTTCACAGATGACTGTGTTTTTGCTCTGTCCTCACATGGCAGAATCTCTTTTATAAGGGCACCGATCCCATCCCTGAGGGCCCACATGTATAACCTTAATAACCTTCCGAAGGCCCCACCTTCAAATACCATCATTTTTGGGAATAGGTTTCAACATACAAATTTTGGGAAACACAAAAATTCAATCTATACCATTCTGCCCTGCCCCTTAAAATTCATGTCCTTCTTAATGAAGAATGTATTCATTGCATAGCAGTAGCCCCAAAAGTCCTAACTTGTTTTAATATGGACTTTGAAGTCTAAGTCCAAAGTCTTATGTAAGAATCATCTCAAATATGAATGAGACTCAGGTATGATTCATTCAGAGGCAAAGTTTTTTCCCCCTGTGCACCACAAAATTAAGCAAGTTATGTGCTTCCAAAATCCAGTGGTGGGATAAGCATAGGATAGACACTCCTTTTCCAAAGGGTTACATGAAAGAAGAAAGGTGTAACAGTTTTGAAGGAAGTTAAAACCCTGGTGGTACAAATTCTATGAGACCTTAAGACTCAACAATAATCTCCTTCGACTTGATGTTCTATTTTCTAACTCCCCTGGCTTGGCAGTGTCACTTTCATAACTTTCTGGGACTGACCCATGGCAGTGACCCTCTGCCTGGGCTTCATCCCCATGATGGTTCTCTGTTAAAGTCCCACATAAGCTACTTGAGCAGCTCTTCTAGGCTGGGGTCCCTGGACCCTGGCTCTTCTGAGTGGCCTGACTTTATGACACCACTAGACACAGCTCATGCTGCAGGAGACCCCACCCCTGAGACCCAGGGCTGGAGTATTCTGGCCCATTCGAATGAGGGAGGTGGGCCTACCCTTTGAAGCTTCTGCCCTCAGTCCCTTGTGCTTTGAGCCTGTGGTGGAATTGGCCTTCTCTGAATCACCTTCACTGTCATTGTTTCTTTGTCCTGAAGAATAGCATCCACTGTTGAGATGGCTAACACATGCTAATCTCCTTATCAAATGGTTTCTGGGCCATTTTCCAACATAGATGTGGCAGCTGGCATGACAATGTAAGCTGAACCTGAGGGCAAGGAGTTGGGAAAACAAAGACAAAGACAAGACGAAGAACAAAAGAGATGGGGACAGGAGGGACAAAGTGGATGATGTCCAATTAATGCCAATTTTATTCAGGGTTACAAGTCATTATATATTGAGCAGTGCACAACCCCCATATCTCTTTCCCAATTGCTGGTAACAGACCCCATGACAGATCCCATGACAATGATTCTCTTTGTTCATCCTACACTACTTCGCTAATTCTTTGAGGAGGTAAACAAGGGAGGTGTCCCAAGCCCCTAGGTAAGATTAAGATCCCATAATAGTAAAACTGCCTACATGACTACTGCTGCCTCTAGCCTACATGCGCTATCATTGCTCTGGCCCAAGTGGGAGCCTGCATAGGCGGGTACCAGGAGTTTCGCTCCTTAACTCTAACCTGCAGGGCCATGACGTCCAAGCTAGTGAGTCCAGAAGCTACACCTCAACTGTTGACACCGCTAGGTTCTGGGCTCCGTACACATAGATAGAATGATAATTTTCAAATCTTTAAGTTTTCCTTCCTTATTGAGTAACAATTTCATTTTTAAGCTATTTTTCTCTTTTTGCATTTTACTATAAGCACTGAGGAGGAGCCAGTTGCACTTTCAACACATTGCTTAGAAATTCCTTCACTTGAAATTCTACCTTCCACAAAATATTGGAACACAAACATAGTTCAACCAAATCCTTTGCCACTTTCTCACACCTTTCTTCCTGTTTCCAACAACTTGTTCATTTCCTCATTATACTCTGAAAACTTCTCAGAATGGACTTTACATATTTCTACCAAAATACTTTTCAAGATTACTTAGGCATCCTCTAAGAGTATTGTGTCTTTCTCTGCAACTTTCCTGTTTTTGTTGAGCTACCACCAGTCTTTTTTTTTTTTTTTTAAGATTTTATTTATTTGATAGAAGGAGACACAGTGAGAGAGGGAACATAGCAGGGGGAGTGGGAGAGGGAGAAGCAGGCTTCCCACCGAGCAGGAAGCCTGATGTGGGGCTCCATCCTGGGACTCCAGGATCGTGACCTGAGTCGAAGGCAGACGCTTAACAACTGAGCCACCCAGGCACCCCTCACCAATCATTTTTAAAGGTTTGTTCATGGAAATTTAGGCTTTTTCTGAGCATGTACTTCAAAATTTGCCCAGCCTCTATTACCAGGTTCCAGAGCCACTTCCACATTGTTGGGTATTTTTTACGGTGGCCCCTGACCCCCACAGATAGATTGGATCACAAAATTATAAATGCTGAGAAGTCCTGTGACCTTCTACCTCCTAGAGACCAAGGAGTCAGGTGGTGTAATTCAGTCCAAGTCTGAAGGTCTGAGAACCAGAGGAGCCAATGATATAGTTTTCAACTGGGGTCTGAAGGCCTAAGAACCAGGAGTGTGGAAGGTAGAAGATCGATGTGTCAGCTCCAACAATCAGGCAGGAAGAGCCAAATTCTTCCTTTCTCTGCTTTTTTGTTCTATTCTGGCCCTTCAGAGATTTAATGATGACCACCTATATTGAGGAGGATAAACAGTTTTACTGAGCCCACTGATCCAAATACTAATTGTTTTCCAGAAACACTCTTATGGAAACACATGCAAAAATAATGTTTAGCCAAATATGAGTAACTCATGATCCAGTTATGTAAACACAAAAAATTAAACATCACATGGCTGATTTTCTTTCTTCTGTTAAAGCACTTTCATTCATATTTGGCAAGAAGTTTTTAGGATTACAAAAGTTATTGGCTAGGGCTCCTGGGTGGCTCAGTGGGTTAAAGCCTCTGCTTTCAATTCAGGTCATGATCTCGGGGTCCTGGGATCGAGGCCCGCATCCAGCTCTCTGCTCGGCGGGGAGCCTGCTTCCTCCTCTCTCTCTGCCTGCCTCTCTACCTACTTGTGATCTCTCTCTGTCAAATAAATAAATAAGATCTTAAAGAAAAACCCACAAAGGTTATTGGCTAAAGCCCCTCTCACTGTCAAGCTAAACTATAGAAGACAGTGATTAAGCAGATCTTTATTAAATACCTCAGACAGAAGAAATACAATTTAAAGTAGAACATAATAAAAAAATCATATCAAGTTATCTAGCCTTGTTTTCAAGGGCACGGACATGCTTAGGTTCACACCCAATTTATTGGTGATGACATCAATAAGAATCTGTGCCAGAAACATGCTAAATTCTTTACATATGATATCTAACTTAATCTTCACAATGCTCTGAGTTGTGGTAATTGTTGATAGTTTTCAACTGAACAACCAGAAATTAAATGGGGTTAATTAAATTATTCAAGATAAAAAGTGACAAAGTGACAAAGCTAGTATTTAAAATCTCACCAGTCTGTTTTCTGGGTCTGTCCCACTTTTTTGTCTCTTTTTTTTCTTTTCTATATTCTTGGGTTTCTTGGGCAAGTCCTTTTCTCTTTTCTAAGCCACTATTTTTTAAACCATCGGATGATGATAAGCTTTTTATAACATCTACCTTACTGGAAAAAAATAAGAAATGGATGACAGTAAATACTTATAAGAGTAGAAGAGATTGTCTCTGTCTTAATCCTATCCCCTTAAAGAATATCCTTTCAAGTGTTGGGGTAAATAAAATGTTTCTTTATTATGTAGGTCGGGGTCAACTTATAAATTAGTCATCTGTCACAGCCGGAGTTTTTCAGAAATCCTTAAGACCATGGCATAGCATGGGCACGAGATAAATATTTTCTCAGTCAGTGAACTCAATTAAGTTATGCTGCACTTCTTACATTCAGGAAGTTAGTTAGAACTCTCTTATTTGAAAATGACTGAATCTCAACTCAAATTGGCTTGCAAAACTGAAAATGTATTGGCCTATGTACATGAAAAGTCCCACAGTGAATAGCTTTAGGTACAAGTGAACTCAGGGTTCTATTATCAGTAATCCGTCTCTGTCCTCTCGGCTTATCTTTCCTCTGTATTGGCTTCAGAGCTAAACAAAATTCCTTTGCTTTTCTTTCCCAAAAGATTCAGGAAAGCCCCCCAAATTGTTGAATTGGCTGTGTGTGGGTCCATTCCTAAACCAGTCAATAAAACAAGGGGGTTCAGTACCCTGATTGGTCAGGTCATGTGTCTGCTCCATTCCCAGAGCTAGTCAGTGAGGTCAGTCCCCTGTGAACTACTCAGACTGACAGTGACAGAAGGGTAGTTTTCCAAAGGAGAATTAGAGCATTATTTCCAACTAAAGGGTATGGGGAGCTGCATAAGCAGGGTAAAAAGTTTCCTTGCTTGACTTTGAGTCATCTGTTCTCTAGGATGGAGTTTTAGTTTTTGAAATGTTCTTTAGATGACAAGCTCTAGAGTCCTCTTAATATGCTGGTTATTCTCTAACTTTCATGATCAAGATGTTGAGTGATATATAGAGTACATGAGAAATGGCTGAAAGGAATTTCCTTAGGGTGTGTGTGCATGTGTGTGTATACTCCATATATAGAGAGAGTAACGGGGTTATTGCTATGATCTTGGAACAGAGACAAAATGGAGAGGTGAGTGCTTCTTTCATATGCTTGTATAATTGAAAGCTGACTCTCTCCTCAATGATACTTTTAGCCTTTATGAGTTAATAAGAACAAAAACAACAACAACAAAAAAGCCCAAACACCCAAAAACAAAAGCTAAGAGGACGAATTAAGGAAAATAAAACTTAGTTTTCTAGTTGATACTTGCTTTGTTGGTGAATAAACCATTTGCCGGAAAGCCCTGTTAGGTAGCATTGGGTGATTAATAGTGTAGCTCATTTGTGAACCAGCATGGAGATCTCTCTAAGAAGTGTCACGCTGTAAACAACAGCAACTGATCAATGCCATTTTGATGAAGTACTGAGACTTGTTTTTCTACAAAGGCTTTTTATGATCCTTTCTAATGTTTAACAGACCACTGATCATGGAAAAGAATTTCAAATTCACAGGCTAGTGAGTGTTCTGTTGGCCTCTTTTCTCATTTTACTTCCTACAAAGTTTTTTTTTTCTTTTGAAGACAGTAGTTGTTTTTATTTTTGAAAGAGTGATGTGTTTTGTGTTTTTTCATGAAAATTACCAGAATTACAATAGATTTTTTTTTCTTTTTCTCGTTTGTGTAATCGTGATTAATGATGAATAACACAATTTCAGGAATTACAATCAGTGAGGCAAGGCATGACATGTAATTTTAAATTATAGTTCTGAGTTGTAAGTTTTAAATTGATTCTGTATTTGAATCAATATCTTTCACAATCCAAAGTAATTCTTTTTATGGAATGCTATTTTAAATGGAATGTTGGGAAGGATAAAGCCATTGTATATTTTTACTTTGCCTTTCCTATTAGACATTCTTGGTTTTTGTAAAACTTTCTATTATGGAAAATTTCAAGCATATATGGGAAGACATCCTGTATTATACTAAACTTGCACGTGTCCACCAGACAGCTTCAACAGTTACTCAGAGCCAACCTTGTTTCAATTATCTCAATTCATTTGTCCTCAACCCCATTAGAGTTCTAGTTCCAAAGTGTTGTTTGGACATGGGTTTGGAGGGAAGATTTAACTTTTGCGATGTAGGGTGAACTATTTTCATCATTTATTTTGAAACAATATTTTGATGAATTTTTCACATTTTCTTATTTTTTTTAAGATTTTATTTATTTGACAGAGCAAAACACAGCTAGGGAGGGAACTCAAGTAGTGGAAGTGAGAGAGGGAGAAACAGGCTTCCCACCAAGCAGGAAGCCTGATTGGGGCTTGAACCCGGGACTCTGGGATTATGACCTGAGCCGAAGGCAGCCGCTTAACAACTGAGCCACCCAGGCACCCCCTTTTTCACATTTTCCTTTCTGAGAAATAGATGCTTCTATATTTCTTCAAAGCACTTCTAAAGTATACTCTTTTATTAGTTTAGCAAATTGAGCTCTTGCCATATGTCAGGAAGAGTATTTGACTTTGGTGACACAGTGATGACTAAGAAAAAAGGCTCATGCTCAAATAAGTCATTATCTAGCAGGGTGGGTAAGTAAGCATAGTAATGTATGATGAGAATTATGGTAGACTTACATGGGATTATGGAAAAGCAATACCTAGTTTGGTCTTGGAGTATCACGAAGGTGTTACAGAAGACAGATGTCTAAATAGATACTAGAAGGATAAATAAGATTAAGAAGTAATTAGATAGGTGATGAGTAAAACATAAAGGGATAATCTATGTGGAAGTCTGTGAGTAGAGGAGACATGTCTTATACCCATGTCCGCAGAGTAGAATATAAAGGGGAAAAGTGGTTAGAGTTGAGGCCAGACAGCTGAACAGGGAGTTTTGATTTTGTCTAAAGCTTAGAAAGAGTCTTTAGAGGGTTTTTTTCAGGGGGCTGACAAGGTGGATCAGATAGAGTTTCGTTCCAGTCTAATCGTGAGGAAAATTATTCTGAGAGATTTAATCACTAATGTGAAGACACCAGACAATTAGTCACACCCATGTCTGGTCCAAGGCATTGCATCTCCCTCTGTTTTTTGTTTGTTTTGTTTGTTTGTTTAAATTTTTAATCAATAAAGACTGCTAGTAATCCCCTTGATGTCAATCAGCTTGTCTTTGGTCATTAACCCCTAGCATAACAGGACATAAAACTAAGGAGTAAGACTCTTGAGTAGTAATCATTACAGAACTATTCAAGTCATTGATAATCTGCAGGTTAGTCTATAATGCTTCTCCCCCCTCCCTGCCACTATGCCTGATATCTTACATCCTCAAAATAAAATACTAAATTACTAAAGCCCAAGGATTTGGATGCAATGAAGTTATACTGGGAGGAAGAGGTTAGGTGTGACTGTGGGGACTAAAGGACTCACAGGCACAGCGGAGGCAAACCAGGTCCATGAGTCAAGGCCTTTCAGATATTTTTCCCACTAGAGTACCAGGTTTGAATAAATGAGAAGAGCAGAAGTATTGACTTTCTTGGTGCTTCTACACAGCAGGAGTTAGGAAAAGGTAGTCCATGGGTCAAATTTGGTTTACTGTCTGCCTTTGTAAATGAAGTTTTATTGGAACACAATCATTCTAGTTCATTTACATATTGCCTATGGCTGCTTTTATGCCATAATGGCAAAGTTGGGTATTTGCAACACAGAAAGTAGGGCCTGCATAGCTTGACATATTTATTCTCTGGTCTTTTACAGAAAAGGTTTGCCAACCCATGCTGTAGAGGGTGAGTCATTGAGAGTAAATCCTGGATTCAATTCTGTTTTGCAATCTGAAGAAGTACTCATCAGGGATAGGGACCACAGCAAGGTGAATCTAGAATCTTAATTACTATGGGGTAAGGGGTTCCTTGGGCTCTATAAGGACTTGCTTCAGATGAGATGTTTGAGGAGGTTGCTTTCCAGTTCACTGAACCCCAAAAGAGCTTTCATTTAAGACTACCTAATACAAGCTCAGTGGTGGTGCAAGGACACTTCTTACCATCTGGGGACTGGTGAATTTCCACTGCTGTGTGGCATTTGCTTTATGGCATTCAAGCAATGAACAGAGCTTTCACTTCCAGCTGTGAGGCATCTGACTTGGATCCCTCCTCTCCTCTTTGCTACAGTATTCCTGATGTTCCCGCTGTGTGTTCTGAACTGGATTAGCATCTATCTTTCCCTCTGCAGTGCCCTTGTAGGCTATGCCAGACCCACAGCAGCCCAATCCATCTTTCTCTTGACTCAGCAAGCTTGCCCTCTGGGTGCCTCCCTACCCTTGGGGAATCAGCAGAGTTCGAGTTTTGACTGTGAAGACTCTCAGAGATATATATCAAGTGGATTAATAAAATCTGTCATGCCTCTTCTCAGCATCAACTGTATATACACATAGATGTCAGCATGAAATACCACTTGAATCACTGAAGGGTCTTCCTTGGCCCCAAATATTTTCTCTATTGACCCTGCTTGTGGTGCTTGAACTGTCCCAATTTGAATTAAGAATCCAAGAACATTTATTAGAATATTTCCCATGCAGAGTAACTCACCCAGCTACTAGATGCCACTTAAGTTAAGAATGAATTAGTTTAATGGAATAACTATAGGAGAAATCAGAATCTCCAAGTAAAAGGGATAAGGGAGAGGAATCTTGGGAATGCTGGGAACAGACAGGTCCCATCAACATTTACAAGGAAATATATAGATATTGTGTGCCTTGGAGAGAAGGGTAGAGAAAAGGGCATTAAAAGTATTCTGACATAGAGATGATGGATTAATAGAGGTGGAAGAGGCCAACCTGTTGACAGGTGAGACCATAGAGGAACAGGAAGGAGCTAAGACTTCAGAGTTAATTCTAGGTCTGCTAACACTTAGGTCCATTCTCTTTCCGCATCCTGGCCTTATCTAAAGTGTGCTCTGGATATTCTATTTCTGCAAATATTAATAGAAATTTACATGGAGAAAAATATATGGTGGTTAAATAAGTTTAAGAAACATGATTAGAAAGAGGCCTTTCAGGTCAAGGTATTCATCTAGAAGTCTTGGGTTAGGACCTCTAGCAAATAGAAGATATATATTGATCAAATTTAATCATACAAATGCATATGTATTTACAAAATGACCAGTACTCTATGAGTACATAATTCAGTTCTCTAGGAGGATACGTAAAAGGGTCCAAGTGGTATAGTGGTTCAGTGATGTTTTGTGGGATGAAAGGGTTCCTGAGCTGGTAACTGAGGGTTAGCATAGTCTAACTAGGTGAAGAGAAGCCCAGGCATGTGCATATAGCATAGAGAGCATGGTCCATTTGGAACAGAAAGTTCTAGTTAAGTCCCCTGATAGCTGGGGAAAGAGGGGACTGGTGCACTGGGATGTAGTGCCTGCGATGTAGAGCCTTCATCCTCTACATCTAAGAAGCCTTCCATATTTCCCCCAGTGTGTCTTGAAATATTCTCTGTGCTTTGGAAAAGGTTAAGAAGTGTTGCACCAGGGAAACGTAAGATGGAATTTAGGGAGTTAGGACAGTGGTGAGAGATGAGACCGTAAGATCATGGCGGAACCTTAATATACTCCCTGAATGACCTTGCCTGAGTCCCATACACCTTTTGGACCTCAGTTTCTTCTTCCAAAATTGGACAAGATACGCTGTTTTTTGCTCTGCTTAGTTCTCATTTCACATTCCTGTAATTGCGATTTAAAATTGAAAAAAAAAATCAAACTAGAGCATTTAGCTCTAAAGAAGCTGAAACTTTGTGCTGCCGTCTAGCCCAGGTCCTTAAGTGCTATTGAGTTACTCATGCCTTGGTCCAAGATGATTAGTGTGTCAACATGGAGGCCAGGGGGGCTGAACAGTCCTGCCTGCTGATAAACAATTGTGATTTCTGACTTATTATTGCTATTCTCCATCTACCCCCTGCCATGGGCTCAGGATCCTGAGTTCCCCATGCCTTTTCATTCTAAATATAGCAACTCCCCTGTTCACAGACTTCTTTTTGCCATCACAGGAAAGGAAATGATAAAACCTAGGCCTGCTTGTCTGGTGGTTAGGGAGCCAGAGCTCTGTTTTTCACTGTCTCTTCCCTCAGCTCATTTGGGACCATTGTTGACAAACACCCTCATCAAAAGAACAAAACAAAAAACACAAATCTAAAACTAAAACAAACCCTCTTTCTTAAGTCTGCATTTCTTCTATTAAGACTTCCAGTGGCTACGACATGTGGTAGCCATTCAGAGCTATTTTCCTTCACCTCACCACCATTTCTGACTTTGTGGCCTGCACATTTCATACATCACACACAGGTAACAACAGCTGTGGTACTTAGAGATGCGATGCTGGAGTTCCTAGCAAAACCTGTGGGGTGTCCGGGCAACTTCTGAGCAGTAGATGTAAGTGCAAATAGACTGAAATACTCAACTTTCTAGTAACCCTAAGAACTGACTGTTTAATGAATAGAGTGGGTTTATAGCAGGACTGGCCTATATCTAGAACCCTAAATGAAGAAGGAGGCAGGGTTGGGAGAAGTGAGAACACTTGAGCCCCATATTAGAGAAATTAATTTCAAAGCCAGTTCTGTTATTTACAAATTTTGTGCCTTGAGAAAGTTACTTGTATTCTCTGGGCCCCAATTTTCTCATCTTTTAAATGCAGATTTTAATAAAGTTATAACACAAATTAAATGAGGGAATGCATAAAAGTACTTAGCATAGTCAAGCATATAGTAAACATTCCAGGAATACTGGTAATAAAATTAAATGTACAATCAGTATTCTATAGCCTTTAGTTTGTATTCTTTTTATTCCTTTTTTCTATTATTATTTTTAGAGAACCATCTTATTTTTTTCTGAGTTCTTTTAAAACATTTCCAGCTGTGTTCTCCTTTTTAGTCATGACTAACATCAGGGCCTCTGTTGTGGAGGTTCCTGTCCACAATCAGAGAACACTATAAACATTGAGATACCTTCTAGGATTGAGAGGTCCAGATGTTCCTTATGAGTTCTCCCATCAGTGTGGCACAGGTACTTACACAGGGTGGCAGTGGTTCATGGGACCTTCTTAATGGAGAGCAGAAAGTGCATGAGCCAATCCTTCTCAAAGGGTATTGGAAGCCCTTAGGTAACAGTTGCCTCCAACCAGCTTTTGGGGCTATTCTGGCCACATTTCATTGAGTTTTGTGCTAACTACCTTCTAGCCCCAGAGGCCCATTATTTCTGTCCTCAGGTCGTAATGGCCATTAACTTCAGCCAGACTGCTTGTCTGTATATCTGTCTTGTCTTCCCTTCTTTAATCCCTGGGACCCAAGAGGCAGCCTTGATCCTGAGGTACAACACTTCTAAATTGCTATTGGATCCACATGTATCAAGGGTTTCCTGTTGGGCATACATCGTGTGTACTGATTCTTGATTCTTTCTCCTTCTGCAGTCCATGTTGACCCAGCAATAAAGATGGGGCTTGCTGAAAAGGATCAGTGCCTCTTCCTTTGGTATAAAATGGAAAGCAGAAAGGTTATTCCAACTTAGTAGGTGGTCTCTGAGAGAAGGTGCTACTTGTCACTAAAGAGGCTTTAGAAATAACTTTTTTTTTAGGCAGAATGTTCATTATTTTGTCTTCCTGCATAAATTTTTTTAGTAGCTCTCTCTGCCCTTCCCTACCTTCAACAGTTCTTTAACTGTTTACTTAACCCCTGGGAAACTGGTCTAGGTACTGGGAATATGGAAGGTATAAACATGTAGTCCCCCACTCCGTCATGGCATTTGCAATGTAAAAAGAAAGACCAAATCGTAAGACCTTATAATACTACATATGTGGTAGAAGAAACTGAACATGTTAAGAGAGTGCAGAGGGAGCACTTCACAGCATAGAGTGATCACTAACCTGAGGAATGAAAAGTGAATCAAAGTTATCGAGGCAAGGAGGAATTAGTTAGGATTTCTTAGTGGAGAGGAAATATGCCAATAGACACCAAATCATTCTTGTAAGTTTGACCTTTACTGTGAGAATAGCAGGGATACATAGAAGGTTATTGACCAGAAATTTACTATGATAAGAGAAACAATTTAGAGTTATCAGTCTGGATGCAATAAATACGAGAGCACAAAGCCTTAGGAAAGAACATCACTGTGTAAGCTTCTGCCATAAACTAGAGAGCTAGTAGCCTTTGAAACAGAAGTCACAGGCTTTGGTGGCTGGATATGAGAGTGAGGGCAGCATAAGCGAGTCTGAAACATCAATATTGACCCCCATGCTTCTGGTTTCCTCAGTTGGGTGAGGGATAGTGTTTTTTAATAAGATAGAGATCCTGAAGAAAAAGCAAGGTATGAGGGAAAAATAAAGATCAGAGCTTTAGATGTTGAATTTGAAGTGCCTGTGGACTTAATGTGTGAATGTATTCAGTGGGAAATGAAGTACTGTGGTAAGCATTCAGGAAGGTGATCTAATGTTATAGATGTTTGGAGTCACCAGCAGGTAGAAGGTATTCCAAATGGTACAAATATAAGAGGTCATTTATATAAGCAAAGTATGGAAGGTGAGAGGAAGGCTAAGAATAGGACCCTAAGTGTTTCTACCATGTAAGATGATGAAAAGAGAAATAGGAAGAGTAACACAGAGAAGAAAGAGAATTCAAGGACTTGTTGCCACAGAAATATAGAAAATAGGCTTCTTTTAGGAAGGATAGTCTAACTGGAATATTCTAATAATTGATTGGTCTAAATATAAAGATATGTAGTGGTCTGAAAAAGAGATCTGCTGGTCTGTCAGCCATAGGTCTGGCATTTTGGGTAGAGATGCTAGCAAGCTCAACACAAAGCTACCATTATTTTCACACTGTGGTCAAGGTCAAATGAGAGTACTAAAGCCTTGGAAGTCAATTAACTGGAAGATTTTGGCTATATTTATATGATTTAATGCCAACAATGTTAATTTCCATTATAGTTTAGTGTGTCTATGGCCATTTCCATTCTCCATTTCCTAGTTAATAAGTTGAGCAGCTAACAAGCACCCTCCCACTCCAACTTTAAGTCCTTGATGGGCTTGGAGATATTTTTTTCAAATCATTTCAATTATATTACATATAGGGTTATATCAATGGGGAGAAAGACCACAGTATTTATTAAAGACTACAGGTATTTATTAGGTATCGGAGAAGAGTGATAAGGCTCTGAAATGTTAAGTAAAATAAATCTATAGTGTGATTTAGGAGAATTAGTTTCAAATTCTGACCTTGCCAATAACTTGTTCTGTGGGAAGTAGAGAACCACTGTGATGTCAGTTTACCTGTCTGTAAATGTAGAAGATTGGATTCAGGTATCTATTTTGTCATAAATATTTTGTGAGCTCTCAATGTGCTTACATTACTCGTGCAGAAAGATGGGAGGGCAGTATATTTAGAACTCCATATAGTTCCTAAGGCTTATGGTTGTCAGTACTGGGCATTAGAGCTGGACAGTATATGCATTCATAACCTCCTAAACTTCTGACTCTTGGAGATAATACATTTTTTAAATTAATTATTTAAAAATTAAAGTAATCCTAGGCTACAAAAAAGGGGAGTATGTGGTATTTTCCAAGTTAAAGGAAGTAATAAATCCCAATTACTTTATGCTGGCCAGACCATATGCTAATAATGTCTCCTCTACTTTCTTTTCTTCAAATAAATGAATGATCATATAGCATATAATATTTACCAAGTATTTTCCAGGCACAGGGATATGGACATGATTAAGACATGGATCTTAAGAAGATTGCACTTTGGTGAGAGAAAAAAATGACCAATGAAATAGCATAAGTTTTCTGGTGGATGTGTAAATTACTGTGTTATAGAAAATATGGGATATTTAGTCATCTATCCATGCAATAAATACTTAGTGCCTACTATGTATCAGATCTTGCTCTACGAATCTTGATAAAGTAGCTATCAAAGTGGACAATGTTACCCAATTTAATAGGGCCCAAAGTCTAGGAGAAGAAGAGAGAAAATGAATCAATAACAGAGAAATAAAGACTTTCAGATGGTTATAAGTACTAAATGGAAACAATATCTTGTAGGGAATAGGGAATAGTGAGTATTGTAATTTTCTATAAGATGGTCAGAGAAAGCTTTTTCCATAAGAAAAATTTGAGCAGAGATCTAAGGAAATTAAGAGAGTGGTGTGAGGTCTAGGAGAACATTGATCCAGGTAGAGGGAAGAGCAAGTGCACAGGTTTTAAGGCACAAGTATGTGTGACCTGTATGAAGAATAGTAAAGGCACCAGTTGGGTAGAACGAAGTCAGAACAAATAGAGGACTCAATTTTCCATTGATTTTGAGAACAGCAATTGTGTCAGGGAGGAGAAATCAGGAGTTTGAACGTGTTCAATTTAAGATCCTGGTTAAAAGTCTAAGAGAGATGATGTAAGAGCATATCGTTATATGATTCTAGAGCTCAGGTGATGTGTCCAGGCTGGATATATAAGTGTGGGTGTTATCAGCATGTAAATATACTTAATATTTAAATATTTAACATGACTGAAAGAGATCTCCCCAGGGAATGACTATCAATAGACATCTAGGAGAAGCAAAAGCACCAGCTATAGGAAAACAGAGACTGTCTTCTCAACAATGTAGGAGGGAAATGAAGACTGTGACCTAAAAGCCAAGTAAAGAAAGAAAGGGTTTCAAGAAGGAGGAAAGAAGCAACTGTGTCCTTGCTTCTGACGGTTTAAAACTGACACGGGAGCCAAGAATTGCTGAAGAGCAGTGGAGAAAAGCTCGAGGGGCTCAGTGCTGATGGCTGGAGGGGTGAGAGAAAGATGGCCTCAGACAAGAGGCCGTGAGGGTGGGAAAAAGAAGCTTGAACAGGAAGCCACCGTGATGGGGCTGACCAATGCACTAGATACTGCAGGAGAGATTTAAGGCCTGGAGAGGAAGTGTGGAAGATTTCTAAGCTTCAAATCTGAGTAGCAGGAAGAATCAAATGATGAGACCATTGATTAATATAGGAAGCATGGCAGAGAAGCAGCTTTGGGAGAAGGAGATGGTAAGGATTTTAGGACAAGCTGATTTTATATGCATTTAGGACATCCAAGTGAATTAGCCATTGAGAAGTTGTCTATGAAGCTGAAGTTCAGGAGAGTTTCTGAGGTGTTACATGTATACTTTGTTTTTATATTATTACTGAAGTGCAGGCAACTAGGTGGATGTTTGGGGAAAGGTTGCAGAGGAACATGCGATTTGAAAACCCTGTTATAAGAGGGAGGTGTGGGGAAGCAGGGAGTCAACCTTCCTGAGTTCTAAGCCCAGCATATTATGGGCCAGTTGTATGAGTTTGGGCAGTGGTGTGGTCAGTGAGTTCTCTTCCCTGTGAAGTGTGGAGAACAGCAAGTGTGAAGTTGCTTGAGGATCCAGGGCCCTAGAAGATGGAGAAAGTATTCAAATTTATTCTACATGTTTATGTCATTACAACTACTTCTGCCATGAATGATGAGAATGCCACCATTAAAAACACAACTATTAATTTTATTATCAATAATAGATAACCTAGTATATGTCATAAATGAGGGTGAACAGGTCTTTTTTCTTTTTTTAAGATTTTATTTATTTGACAGAGAGAAACACAGCCAGAGAAGGAACACAAGCAGGGGGAGTGAGAGAGGGAGAAGCAGGCTTCCCACCGAGCAGGGAGCCCCATGTGGGACTCGATCCCGGGTCTCCAGGATCATGACCTGAGCCAAAGGCAGTCACTTAACCAACTGAGCCACCCAGGTGCCCCGGAACAGGTCTTTTTTTTTTTTTTTAATATTTTATTTATTTGACAGAGAGAAACACAGCCAGAGAGGGAACACAAGCAGGGGGAGTGAGAGAGGGAGAAGCAGGCTTCCCGCCAAGCAGGGAGCCCCATGTGGGACTCGATCCCGGGTCTCCAGGATCATGACCTGAGCCGAAGGCAGTCGTTCAACCAACTGAGCCACCCAGGCGCCCCGGGAACAGGTCTTTTGAGATTATATTTGTAAAAGGGATCTCTTCTACTCCCTGCATTTACATATATGCCTTTTTTTCTCTCTCACTCTCATTAGTCACTCATTGAAACTCAGGGAAGATGGACTATAGTTTCAGTGTAGCCAAGAAACTAAGCACATTCTCATTTACTCATCTGAATCATTTTGGGAGGAAACAAGGCAGTTTCTAAGATTACTTTAATAGACAATGGCTGCATTTCCATTTGCTCATGTCACTCTTTGTCATGTATGACACCTTTTAAACCTCTGCTTTTGACAAACCTTTGATTTTAATTTCCTCAGTTTTCTAAACACCTTTGCTTCCCTGTCTTACTGTGGCAGGAGGAGCAAAGGTAGGGGATTATGGAAGTGATTATGCTTTCACTGCTCAGCATCCTATCTTCCTTCACTCCCTTGTCATCCCACCACAGCCAGCCTAGCCTGAACATCCTCAGCACCTATTCCTAGGAGCGAATTGAAGGGAGAACTGAAGACTGGACGGATTCCTCTTGTGATTATGCGGATCTTGTTTATTCATTGATTCACTCATTTGTTCAGTTGACAAAGGTAACAGGACAATGAAAATGATGACGTGAATGAGGATGATGATCACTAGCATTTAGTACCAATGGCAGGCACTTTGCTAAGAGGTTGAAATACATTTTATCAACTAAACTTCACAAGAGTAATATGTAGTTAGATTCATAAGTATTGCTTTCAGCTGAGAAAAATAAGAATTAAAAAAAGTATTTTCAGGTTCACTCCATAGTTGGGAGAGCTGAATCTTAAATTGAGGTCTTTAAAAAATGTTTTTTTGTTGTTGTTTTGTTTTTTGTTTTTACAAAAGCAGTAAATGTGAGTAGAAGATACAGAACTAGAGGCACCTGAGTGGCTCAGTTGGTTAAGTGTTTGCCTTTGGCTCAGGTCATGATCTCAGGGGTCCTGGGATCAAGCCTTGTATCAGCTTCCCTGCTCAGCGGGGAGTCTGTATCTCTTCCCCCCACCACCCCACTACCCTTCCACCTGGCTTGTGCTCTGTCTCTCTCTCAAATAAATAAATAAAATCTTTTTAAAAATAATTAAAAAAATAAAATAGCTAAAATAAAACATTGTATCCCTACTATGCAGATATCACCATTATATTTTCTTAGGCTACATTCTTCTGTATCTTTATACCACCACCCCCGCCCCCCCACACACACACATACACACATGCAGATTTTCAACTTCTTCGCAAATATATCCATGTTTGACAACTCAGTATACAAAAATTTGGCTTACTCAGTGAGTTCCATCTACTTCCTACCCTACAGAAAGGTAAGTGCTCTCAGGGCAAAATCTTAAAATTGCAAATGTGAACAAGTGAATTTCCCTTCTCTCAAAGTTGATCTCCCTTCTGCCTCTGCCTGCTCTGCTTGCATTCTAGTGCCTTCAAATAGAGACTTTTTATATACTATTCAGTGTTTATAACTTATTTTGCAGGAGTGCCAGTCAAAAACACACTCCTCTGCCCTTTCTGGCACCAAAACTCTTATTGTTTTAATTTGTATTTCTCATGTGACTGAGGTTGTCTATTTTATATAGAGTCATTGTCTATTTTACATGACTCTATTCCTTTTTCTATTTTTTTTCTATTTCTATATTGTGTTCTTGGTCATCCCCCCTTGTTTCCTCATTGTTCTTTATATATTAAAGAGACTAGTTTGGGGGTCTCTGACATCAGTTGGAAATACTTTCCCTTTTTAAAAATTTTTATTAAATTTTTTTGGTAATTTTAATTATATACTAAAATTTACAGATATTTTATATGTAGGTTTTATATTTTGGGTTTCTATTACAAATCCTCTCTGATTTTAAAGGAGTATTCTCCATGTTTTCTTTAAGTACCTAATACAGATTCCTTTTCCCCCTCACAATATGACTTTTAATCCCTTTGAAGTTTTCTTTGGTATATGATATGAACTAAGGATCCAACTTTATCCTTTTTTTCCTAAAAGGTATCCATTTTCCTTAGTATCATTTAAGAGTACATGTTGAGCCCACTCATTAGAAATGTCTCCGGCATATAGTAAACTTTTCTGTGTTTAAGTGGTAGTTCTGGACTTTGTTCTTTTCAATGGGTATTTCTGTCTATTTGAATGCCAATATAATTTTAATTATTAAGACTTTATGGTAGGTTTTAACATTTTATAAGACTATTCCAACTTATTGCTCTTATTTTTCAACATTTTCCTGGCATTATTTTTCTTGATAGATCAAGTTTTTCTGTTACCAAATTTCATACTTTCACCTACTGTATTTTTTGTAAAGATTTTATTTATTTATTTATTTATTTGATAGAGAGAAACACAGCCAGAGAGGGAACACAAGCAGGGGGAGTGAGAGAGGGAGAAGCAGGCTTCCTGCTTAGCAGGGAGTCTGATGCGGGGCTCCATCCCAGCTCTCCAGGATCGTGACCTGAGCTGAAGGCAGTCACTTAACCAACTGAGCCACCCAGGTACCCCTCACCTACTTTTAAATAGCTTATTTTATTTTTTCAGTGTTCCAAGATTCATTGTTTATGCCCCACACCCAGAATATTTTATTGGCAGCTATTGTGTCCATCCAGGTACTCCATGTTTACAGAGAAATTTATTGCAGACCTTTCTATATTGACCTTTGTGTTAAGTACAAGAAAAAAAGAGGATGAGAGTCCTATATTCACTGAGCTTCTGATAGATCCCTGGTAGTTTTAAAGATGTGCAATATGAATGGAATATAGATATTGTGACCTCCATCCTGTACATCTATAATTTTAGAAATTCCAGGGATGATTGTGAAGAGCCATTATGTTTGAGCACCAGTGGCCTCTGAGGAAAACAACAAACTGTGGCCTCTTTCTACCTGTCCAGAAAATGGCCATTTCCCCTCAGTTTCCATGATGTCATAAATCAATATGATCAACATTGGAAGGAACCTCATAGATCCCAGTCTAGTCTGCTTACTTATGGAGAAACTTAAGCCCAGATATGATGTGATTTACTTAAAACTGTGTTAGTTATTTATTTGGTCAGGGACCAACATTTATCTTCAGTTCCATTTTTTCCCCTCAATTACACCATGCAGAGACCTCACTGAACAAGCCAGTATCTCATGATTGAAAGGTGTGAAATTAGTTTAATTCATATATAAATATTTTAAATCACTTATTAGACTAGAATTGCTTTTACTCAATATTTTGAACATGACTCCTAAATTTATTCATTATCTATTTATTCATATATTTATTCATTTTTGATTCAATACATTTTCTGAGTATTATGTGTTCTGGTTGATGAAATGAAATACCAAACATTGCATCGGTATTCAAATGATTTTAATTTTACTCTATATGTAAGATATATGCACAGGAGCTATTAAACTTAGACTTTGGATAGAGTACAAGACAATTAAAGGAATGTTACAAAGCACTTAGTTGCTACATGAGTAAAATAGAAAAAGAGAGTGAGTGTAGATTGGAAGTAGAGAATGTGTTGTATAGGAGGTGATTATTTTGTTTGGCTAGATATGGAGCTATAGTGAAGGGCATTGATGCCAGGAGATATTATTTATATAAACCTAGCAATTATGAGGAACAATGAAAGTTTTCCTCTCCACATCTGTCCTTTAACAGGTCTTTTGTTTTTCTAACTAATACATTTGCTTTGCAACATTTTTGTCTTCCCAAACAGTGGAAAATTATGTGATAGAAACTTATTGATGAATACACTACACAAATAGTAAAACCTCCCTAAAGAACTAACATCACTGAGGCATATAGTGTTTGATAAAAAGTGAACTTTCTAGATTATTGAAGCTTACCTTCTAAATGTCAAAACTATTCTTTAAAAAGGTTTACCCATTTTGGATATAAATTCTTGTATAATAAAATTTAGACTTCCATAACTTTTTATAGAGTTTTTATCATGCAACTTTTGAACTCCTCCTAGAGATGAGATTTAGAAAAAACAGGTTTTCTGTATTTTGCTCAATCTAATAGTCCTGCTTGTCCTTAATTTCCATTAGTGGAAATACAAGTTAATTTCTCTTATAAGTTTCTCTGGTCCCTATCTCACTGTGTCTCCTTATATATTTCTATATTTTGAGTATCTATTTTTAACTATCTTGTTTCTCCTCTAAACTATTACTTTTGTTCCCCTGTTAGCTATAAAAATAAATGGGAAATGGATCAGGAAAAGTTTGCAGTGTAAGGGAAAGAGGCTGGACTGGAAGTTTGGAGAGCCAGGTTTTATTTAAGGCTTTGCCAACAAATGAACTGGGGTTGTATAACCTTGGGGAAGTTACTTTCTTTTTTTCATGTCTGGATTTCTCAGCTGAAAAAAAAAGAAAAATAAATAAATAAAAGACCCTGGATGTGATTATGCCTGGTTTTCAAACTCTTCAGGGATCACGTTGGATAGGACCCATGAGCATAGTAAAAGGGCTCTTTAGTTTTTCATATTCTTTCCCACCACATTTTAACCTGTCTATTCTAGCTTATCTTTTGTATCTTTGGTATTTTTATAGAAAGGAGTCCATAACTTTTTAAAAAGTATACATGCCACTGAATTAGAAAGGTAATGGCTATGATATATTCATATATTGAAAATCTCTAATTCTTCAATGTAAGGCTTTTATACACATTATTCCTAATTTTTACAAACTCTTAAAAGGTGGTAAATACTGATATTTTTATTGAAGAAAACTGAGCCTCAGCATTTAAAAAACTTTTGTAAGATCATATAAACAATAAATGAGAGAAACAAAATTCTAGCTCCATGCTAGACTCAAGAGCTGGGGGAAATTTCACGTTGTCTCTAAGTCTGACCTTTTTCACTTCCACATGACTACTATGACCAGTATGGTATAATTGTATGGATATTAAGCATAAGCAAAACCACCTTCAGAGTGAATTGGTCTCCTGTGAGAAAATTATATTAACTACTTGGCTTTTGTCCATGCACCTCTTTGACCCTTTTCTTGTCTTTTTCCTGGTTCATGACCATGTTCTGAATGTAGCTCCACCCACATAACATCTAACATTGCATTGCATTGACAGTTTAAAATATTGATGGATTCATCAACTGACTATATGGGAGAATATGAACAGACAGAGGAAGAATAGAGATGTGAAGGAGGAAAAATCCCAAATTATGTACTTAAAATAATATGAATACTGCTCGGGAAATAGAAGTCATTTTTTACTAGATCTTTTATGTAGTTGGTAAATTTCCACCCCACAGTGAACTTTGATGTCTTTTACATTCTGTAACTTGGCTTTGCCAGTGTCTCAGGAGAAAGTTGTCTGTGTTGGTAGGAAGAAAGAATTTAACTAATGAACTGGAGCCAAAGAATGGCGAACACACTAGTATGAGCACACACGTGTCTTTGTCTCTGAATAGCAGTAATTACTAGTTCCCTGCACTTCTTATTCTTTCTACTCTGAGCTGTCAAACTTCTCGCCTACCTTTAAAAAAAAGTCCACAGTTGCTAATGTTCTTGCTTTTTCAATGAAAAAGCTCTAATTTAAGAGAGCAACCAAAAAATGCCCAGATACTTTCTCCCTAGTCATCTGGCTTTCAGCCTAAAGCTACATTTTTTTTTCCTCCTTGTGATTAGATAGTGGGAAGACATGACTTGACCTTCGGTGCTTTAATAGAGTATCTTTCTTGATTTTTTTTCCTGAACTCTGATTTCTGCATCTAAGCTTGATTATGGTCTCCATTGCAAGGTTTCTTGACTACTCAGAGGGCAAGTATACCCTTGGGTGAGCCATATCCTCTCCGTTCTGCATTGTTTCAGGGAGTCATGACCTGGATTTTCTGAGCATCTTTTATAGTTCTCTGAGCTTCCTGTCCTCCATAAAGTACCATTCTCTTTAAAAGTTCATGGAGACTGAAAATATAGTATGACCATACTAAATACTTTATCCTACTCAAGTCCCCTAGGCAGAGTTTAAAAACCTAGGAAGTACTATGATATAATAATCACAGAATTTAGAGTCATATAAGCTTATTTGAAATAAAAAATTAATCTTGACTGCTAGTTGTATGTTCTTGAGAAAGTCTTATTATTTTTAAATAATAGCTTAATTGAAACACAATTCATATACCATAAGTTCATAAGTTCATTTTTAAAAGTGTACTTCTTGGTGATCTTTAAGATACTTAAAAGGGACTTCTGCAAGAAGGCAATGTAAGATCCTGAACTAACTTCCTCCCCACAGACGCACAGCTACATTTGGCTCTGAAATTATCTGAAAAAGATCTGAAAACTAGATGAACTACTTATCCAAAATGAAGGTTAAAAAGATCATATCAATATGGGTAAGGTAGGCAGAGACACGGTCTCATCCAAAATCACACTTCCAGTACATCCTCGAATAATGGGGAGGATCTCATCAGTGCTTCTCTCTGAAAAATGAGACGTTGGTGTCCCACATTAGGCACCATAACCCCTTGGATCTGCACAGACAGGCAAGACCCCAAACATCTGCCTTAGAAAACAAATGGGGTTGATGTCCTACGTGCTGTAAGAAACTGAAATTCTCCTTTGGAAGGGTTTCCATGTGGTCTTACTCACCCAAGGCCCAGTGAAAAACCAGCAGATTGATAAGCATCTATACAATACTTGAAAGAAATTCATTTGCTGATCTAAAAGCATCTAGGGGAGGGACAGGAGACAACTGAAACTCTCCATGGAGATGGAGGTACTGGATGCCAATTTTATACTCTCCAGCTACTCAGCTAGCACAGGTGGGCAATTTTAGAGGCAACACCTGCTTGTCAACTTCCTAAGACAAATTGGAGACAAGTAGTTGCAGCACTCCCAGCTGCCTTGGTGAAGTTGGAGAGAGTGGCAGTTTGTGGGACTCCCCCTGCTCTCTAGCTAAAGTCCAGGATGAGGCAATTACAGCCTTACCTCACTTCCCACCGGTGGCTGCTAAGCCTGAGCAGTTGTGCCATTCTCCTGCTCCCAGCTTCAAGCTAACATGCATCCACAGACAAAGCACTCTCCCACTTCAATTCTGAAGTCCACAATCACATGTAATCAAGATATTTTATTGCTGCCTTTCTGAAGTCTGAGTGGACCCCACCCCCTACACTTTGTAATTGCTTAGCTAAAGCCTGCAGGCATGCACAATCCACAAGGGGATATACTTTGGTCAACTTGCCCTGGTGGTCAAGGAAACTGAGAAAGTTTGAGCTCCATGAGACAGTAACAAATAGACAGCTGTTGGCAGGCCGAGGCACTGCAGAGATAGCCTCTGAAACATAACCCCAATCTTCCCGTGAAAATCGAATATTTACTAAGCCTGAAGCTTCAGCCTAAAGGACAGGCTCCACATCCCCACACATCTAGAGGCCAAGAAGGCATTCCCAGGGAATGTAAGCAGGGAGACAAAATCTTTGCATGTTCCCATAGCTTCAACTACAGCTTGATGAGACCTCCCAGAAAGGAACTTACACACTTGTCTGGAATACCAGTATTTACAAGTGTCATCTAGGGGATGCCTCCAGAACTCCTGGTTTGGAGGCCAGCAATGTTTATAATTGAGTTCCACAGACCTGTGTTTCATAGTTCCACAGGACTGTATATACTTACCTACTTTAAAAGCTGCCACCTGAGGGTCCGGCTTCCAGGCAGCCTGAGGCTAGGTGTTAAATGAGATTCCTCCCCTTGGAACACTGACAGTTTTGGCACATCCCCAACAACAGGGGCACATCAAGAACAAACCAGGTTATTTAGAGATTTACAAAGATCTGAGAGACAACTAAGAGCTAAGGAAAGGTTAGATGGAGTGGTGAATTACCTACATAAGACCATTTCTTGAAGACTGAGAGAGGTAGCTGCTTTACTTAATGCGTAGAAACAAACACAGAGTCACAAAAAATGAGGAAACTGAGAAATACACTCCATGTAAAAAGACATTAATAGTACAAAGATAAATAGTCTAACCTGATAAATATTTCTAAGTAGTGGTCATAAAGATGCTTGCTGAACCCAGGAAAAGAATGAATAGACACAGTGAGAAATTCAAGAGATAAAAATATAAGAAAGTACCAAATAGAAGTCACAGAGCTGAAGAATACAATAACTAAACTGAAAAATACACTAGAACGGTTCAATAGCAGACTGAATGTTACAGAAAAATAGATCAGCGACCTGGAAAACAAAGCAACTGAACTCACCCAGACAGAGCAGAAAAAAGAAAATAAATAATAATAAAAATAATAATAATAATAACCAAGATAACTTATGGAATCTATGTTAAAGCTTTAAGCACAACTTTTATGTTATAGAGATCTCAGATGGAGAAGAGAGGGACAGAAAATATATTTGAAGAAATAATGGTTGAAAACTTCCCTAAGCTAGGGAAAGAAGCAGGCATCCAGGCCCAGAAAGCCCAGGCATTTTCAAGTAAAATGAACCCTAATAAAGCCACACTAAGACACATAATAATTAAATTGTCAAAAGTTAGAGAATCTTAAAAGCAGCAAAAACTAAACCAAACTGGTGTGTGCAAGAAAAACCTAATAAGCAATTAGCATATTTCTCAGAAATTTTGCAGGCAAGAAGAGAGTGACATGATATATTCAAAGCATTGATTGGGGTGGGGGGCAACACCCAAAAACTTAAAACCAGGAACACTCTACCTAGAAAGGTAAACATTCACAATTGAAGGTGATATAGAGTTTTCCATACAAGCAAAAGCTAAAATTCATCACTACTCAACTGGCTTTACAAGAAATGTTGAAGGGGGGCACCTGGGTGGCTCAGTGGGTTAAAGCCTCTGTCTTCAGCTCAGGTCATGATCTCAGGGTCCTGGGATGGAGGCCTGCATCGGTCTCTCTGCTCAGCGGAGAGCCTGCTTCCTCTTCTCTCTCTGTGTGCCTCTCTGCCTACTTGTGATCTTTCTCTGTCAAAAAATAAATAAAATCTTAAAAAAAAGAAATGTTGAAGGGACTTCTTTAAGCTGTTCAAGAAACTTGTTGAAGAAAACATATGAAAGTAAAAATGTTATAGGAAAAGGTAAATATATAGTAAAGGTAGTAGATTAATAACTTACTAAACTATTATGTAGGTTAAAGATAAAAGTAGTGAAATTAACTAAAACCACACACCCATCTTTATCCATTCACCTATCAATGCACACTAGGGTCGTTTCTATATCTTGGCTATCATAAATAAGGACACAAGAAACATAGAGATATAATCCTGTAAGGGGTTAATCTTCAAAATACATAAATAACTTATACAATTCAACATCCCAAAGGAACCCCAAATAATTCAAAGTCAGTGGAGAACCTAGACATTTTTCCAAAGAAGACAAATAGCTAATAGCCAACAGACATATGAAAAGATGCTTACCATCACTCATCATCAGGGAAATGCAAATAAAAACCACGGTAAATAAAACACCTGTCAGAATGGCTAGAATCAAAGATAAGAAATAAGTATTGAAGCAGATATGGAGAAAAAGGAAGCCTTGTGCATTCTTGGTGGGAATGTAAATTAGGTGCAACCACTATGGAGAACAGTATGAAAGTTCTTCAAAAAACTTAAGATACCATATGAGGCAATAATCCCACTACTGAGTATTTACTCAAAGATAATTCAAATATTGATGATATATACTAAAGCAAAAAACTTTTAAAAATTTGGTGAAGCCCATTTTATATTTAATTTTGTTACTTTGTTTATATTTCAGAAACTATTGTCTAATCCAACACCATGATAGTTTCCCCTCTATTTTCTTCTATCAGTTTTATACTTTTAAGTCCGTGATTTACATTGAGTTATTTCTTGTGGATGGGATGAGAAACTTCATTTCTTTCTATATGGCTATCCAGTTGTGAGAGTATTATTGGTTCAAAACTACTCTTTTAACATTGGATTCTCTTGCCATTCTTGACAAAAATCAGTTGACCATAATGTGAGATTTCATTTCTGAACTCTAATTCTATTCCATTGACCTATGTCAGTTCTTATGCCAGTACTATGCTGTCTTGTTTTGTAGTAAATTCTGGCAGATTATATTGGCTTTTCAGGGTCCTTTGCATTTCCATATGTGTTTTATAATCATTTTAGTGTCAATTTCTTGGGGAAAAAAGGCAGGTAAGATTTTCAATGAGATCACACTGAAATGTAGATCAATTTGTGGAGTATTGCCATCTTAACCAT
>PITA01023196.1:0-28748 GCA_004023965.1 Spilogale gracilis
TGGGGGTATGAGAGACACACGAGGGACACACGGGGGGCATGAGAGACACATGGGGAGCATGTCAGACACACCTGGTGGGGCATGGGAGACACACCTGGGAGGGGTGGGAGAAAACCCCCATGCCCCCGAACTCTCCAGAGGGAGAGTGTCTTTAACTTTTTTGAGCCTACCTCTGGCACAAGGAGGAAAACAAGAATGTTGCAACTTTAGAAAGATCATTTCTCCACTTTTTCTAATCAGTTTGATGACCAGAGGCTGAGAAGAGGATACTGATATTCATCCTGCCTTCACTCAGCAAGTAATTCTGGGGCACGAGTCCTGGGGAGGAAACCAACTGATGCATAGATTCTCTCTCTGCTGCTGATGGTGTTCTGCCTTCAGAGATTGTCTTGTCACCCCAAATAGGTTGGAAGCTTCTGGAAGCCCGCTGTGGTCTACTCTTCTGTGCCCCACACAGGGCATGGCCATCTGCTCAGCACCCTCCTAAGACTTCTCACTGTGGGCAACAGCAGCCCTGTGAAGTCAGTTATGAGCCTCATTTTACAAATGGGAACTCTGAGCCCCGGGGAGCCGGTGGTCATGCTGTGAGCAGACCAGTGTTTATGGGGCTCGGGACCGGACCCAAGTCTGAGCCCCGACTGCGCCCTGCATTCAGACCACAGGGCAAGAAGCACACAAGGCTGATTAACGGGGTAACGTTTTCATCCCGAGGCCCTCATCGTTTAGTGGGTAAGTCCCCTGAACTTTGGGAGGAGGATGAAAGTTGGGAGAAGCGCAAACAAGTGAAGAATGGGCATAAGACGGAGAACTAACGTCTTCAGCTCAACACTCCCCTGAAACAGGGCGGAAAGAGCAGATGAAGTCAGAAGCCTGAGGTTCAGTCCAAGCTCTGCCACTCCGACGGCACATCCTGGATGAGCCCGTGAGTCTCTCGGAGCCTCGCTGTTCCCACCTGTAAAATGGAGCAGCCGTCGCTACACCGCTCGTCACCGGGCTCAGTGCGCCGGCTCGTAGGAACGTGCCGAGCTCAGAGAAGACACTCTACACGCAGGTGCTGAGTTTGGAGACACAGAGGCTCACCGTAGCGGGTGGCACCAACTCAAACTCCAAGCTGTAGAGACTTACAGAGGGAGAGCGTGAGAGAGAGAAACAGGGAGAGACGGAGGGAAAGAAAGAGAGTGAGTAGTCGATCCAGAAAAACCCCGAGAGAGATTCCCTCCAAAAGAAATATTTTGCACAGAAATAAGATCACTTCAAATGGCACCAGAATATAATCATTCACATTTACCGAACTCTTACGAAATGCCAGCCCCTGTGCGTTTGCTCTGGAGAAACCCCCCACCCCACCCCACCCCCGTCTCCTACCTGAAGGGCGTGCTCCCGGCTGCAAGGGAAAAACTCAGCGGCTCCCCTGGGAAATGTCTGATTTCCAACCTTAGCACCGTGCATTATACCGGTCAATATGCAAAGCAACCCTAGTTAGTAGGACTCCACAAGGCAATGCTTTCCATATACATTTTCACTTTCCTTCTGGATTCTCGTGACTGCCTCTTAGGTCTCAGTTGAAAGTTAAGGGACGGAGACATCTGTCCTACGACCCCTCTGGCTTCGTCACCTACAGTCATGCAGGGTTTCTGCTGAATTAGACATTGGCTCACCCAAGGCATTTCTGAAATTTAGAAATAATCTTCCTATTTGAGTGGGGTTTCTTGCTATTTATCAAATGCTTTTCTATAAAAAGTTTTATGTATATAACCCTGAACAGGTTTCTGTAAGGAAGGTATTAGTTCCCTTTGCAAATAAGGACCCTGAGCCCCATAGAGGTTGAATGACTTGTTTAAGGTCATCAAGTGGTAGCAGTCTATAATCCTGAGAAACCTGGTGGCCCCACCTCCTTCCACTGTGTTCCAGTTACTCCTCTTGTGTTACAAACCACCCAAAACAGGGTCGTCAAACAAGCACCAGGGTATTACGACCCAGCATCCTGAGGGCCAGGAATGTGGAAAACTCATAGCAGGAAGATCTCCTTCTGCCCCATGGTGTCTGGGGCCCCAGCTGGGAAGACTGGAAGGCTGGGTGATGTGATAGCGGCCAGATAGAATTATCTGAAAGCTCATCACTTGTCTTGTGGTCGAGGCTAGCTACCGGCCAGAATTCAGCAAGGGCTGTTGGTCAGAGCGCCACCTACAGGTGAAGTCTGCATGTGGCTCCTTGGGCTTCCTCACAGGGTGGTGGCGGGGCTCCAGGCACCAGTGTCCCAGCATGAGCTGAGCAGAAGTCCTACCATCTTTATAACCTCACCTTGGGAGTCCCATGACATTTCGTCCTCCATAGCCACAATCCTGCCCAGATTCAGGGAAGGAAAACAGCTGTCCTCTCCGTGGGAAGAATGTCCAAGTCACATTATGAGAAGAGCAGGTGGCGTGGGAGATGTTGTCGTGGCTGTCTTTATAAAACACAGCTTGCCACACGTTCTAATACTTCTTGTTGAGGGAAGTGGGCTGCGGACATTGGCGGGGAGTGGGAGGAGCGCTGCTCTGGGACAGGTTCTCTGGGAGGAAGAGGGCAGCTGCTGTCCTTGGGGCCTTCCCCAGACTTGCTATCCTCAGAGGAGGGACAGCCTGGGGGCCAAGGATCCTTCCTCAGTGCCCAGGGCATGATTTCTCTTCTGTTTCCTGAACGGGGCTACCGAATGGTCATTGCGACTCCTGCCCAGCAGGAGTTTCTGGGTTCTAAAATGTCTCCTTTCTGCCTAATTCCACAGATGATTGGAGGTGGCTTTCCATAGAGTGTGTGTCCCCCCCACAAAAGAGCAAAACCCAAATATACATGCAGATCATAAAGTACTGCACTGACATTAAAATCACACTATCTTAAATTTACGCTCGCAGCTCTTGAACACAGGGTCAGGCTCTGAGCTCTCTGGAGGCCAGGGCAGAAGGGCCAGGCGTCTTGGGGAAATCAGTGGGGCCTCCCCTTTGTCTTTCTAAACACTGTGCTGGGCTGTCCGCCTCTAGCTTTCAGGTTGTCTTAAAAACCTTCTTACGTTTTAAAGAGATGATCATGGCCTGTGTTCGTGACATTTCAGAGGAAAAAAATAAATCAGATAGGCCCAGCTGGGGGCATTGTCTCAGGCTATGGTTGGAGGCTCCAAACAGGCGAAACATTCCTTGCCGTGTTGCTGCTCACGACGGCCCCCCTCCCAGACTCCAGGCCAGGGCACTGGAGCAGAAACACTGCCCACCTCCCACCCTCCCAGAACAACTAAGATGTGAACAATGAGTCTGATGTCTCAAAGGCAGAAGGGAGAAAACAAAAGATTACCTTCTTTTTCTCTTTTCCCTTCCAGGGAAAGGTGAATTCTTTGAGTAACTCCTTTGTTTCACACTGAACTAACTAATGTGTCTTAATTGTCCTACTCTTTTTCCTTTATAGAGTAAATTCTCTTTATGATTTGATGGGGTCTATTTCAGCAAATGCACAAAAGTGATACATTCTGAGTCTGAAGAAATTGGCCATGAAATGAGCATTGTCTGAATATCGGTGGTTGTCTGTTGGGGTTTTTTTTGGGGGGGTCTATTTATTTATTAATTATTAATTATTGATTTGAAGACAGAAGTCCTATGGGTTCAGTTCTGAGGTCTGAGTTTAGAGGAGAACCTAGAGCCTGGTGTTCCCTTGCACGTGTGTGGCCTCAGGGTCTGTTTCTAGACCCTGTGTTCCTTGTCATGACACCAGAGAGTTCCCAAGGGTAAACGGGATAGAGTTTGAAAAGCAGAGCACAGGTCCTGGAGCAGAGTGGAATGCTTCCTGAATTCTGATCACTATTCTTTCCATAAGCAAATCTGATTACATCACCCCTCTGCTTAAAATGCTCCATGGACCCCCTTCCACACATTGTAACTTGACCTTCACCACATCGCCAGAACCTTAATTACCTCTCCAGAACCATCCTCAAGTTCCTTCCTCAAGCCTCCTTGAACTTCTTCCAAATTCTAGAATGCTCTGGGCCCTTTTTAAGGAAAGAAACAACATCTGCTGTTTCCCTTAGGTAAGCTTTTCTTCCCTCCTCTCTCTCTCCATCTCAAGTGTGATCTCCTCTAGCCCCAAATCTGGGTGAGTCTCTGGCCCGTGCTCTCTGCCCTAGGGTCTTGTCCTTCCCTTGTAACTGCACCGGTCACACAATTTTGTGAGCCCTGTTCGTTGTGTGGTCGTGGTGGGCAGAGTTCTCAGACTTACTTTGGAATCTTGATGAATAACTGAATGAATAATCTTGATGAATAGCACACTTCTCCCTCTTGCGGGGGTGGGGATGGGGGTGGGCTGGGGGTAGGTAGAGAAGCGAATTTCCCTGAGCAAAGATGGTGCTTTTATTCTGAAGAGAAATCGCTCTAGAGGTTTTTTCCCTTATATAAATGTAAAGTTAAGACCCTCCTCCCATTTGCTCTTGGCAAAAGCTGATGGAGCCATTCACCTGAATGCAGATGTTTTATTTGGAAAAGTTCTTTTGCTCAGAATTGTAAATGGCAGGTTCAGCTAGAGCTGTGTTTTAAGAGGCTGGTGCATCTTTCTCACATCACATCTCATGGTGTTTCTGGCTCTGTTTGTGTATGGGATGGACTTTGGTGCAAGACTTGCTTGACCTGGGGGACATGAATGTTCTTATTCACAGTAGTTTTGACAGACAATCAAGACTAAGATACTAAGGGTCACAGAAAGACAGGCATGTGTTAGCTCATCTGTTACTGGGGAAAAGGCCATAAACAGCTTGACTAGATCATTAGGGTACTCAGTGGATGTTATTTACCACCAAGACACGCAAGATGTCTAGACCAGGGGTTGGAAAATTATGACTTTGTTGACCAAATCTGGCCCACAACCTCTGTTTATAAATAAAGTTTTATTGGAACACCGCCACACTGATTCATTTACATATTGTCTATAGCTTCTTTCTATGATGGTGTCTTTGAGCAGTTGCAGCAGCGACCATATGGCCCACAAAGCCTAGAATATTTACTATGTGGCCCTTTCCAAAGATAGTTTGCCACCCCTTGGCTGATACCACAGTGTTCTGTGACTGTCTTGTTGGGGATCACATCTGTGGGTGGCTATAGGGTCCTTCCGGGAAGAGAAGACATTCCCACAGGCAGGTCCTACAGGGGGGGCTTGCCCAGCTCGCAAACCAGGTGAGGACCAGCAGCTGCAGTTCTTCCCCTCTCCGCTCAGGGCCCTAACCCAGGCTTCCACACTGTCTGCTTCTCCCTTCAGGCCCTTGGCACAGGTCCTGGAAAGGATAGACTTGCTAGTCTTTCCCCTTAAGAATGGCAATTGGTTCTGGTGCTTTCTCTCTTGAACCCTCTTGGCCTATGTGCCATCTCTATAGGGTCAGTGTCTCTATAGTCTGTAGCAAGAGAGGGAATTTTATTTTTTAAAGATTTATTTATTTATGAGGGGGTGTGAGCGTGAGGAGGAGGGGATGGGCAGAAGGAGAGAGAAACCCAAGCAGACTCCAAGCAGAGTGCAGAACCTGACATGAGGCTCGATCTCAAAACCATGAGATTAGACCGGAGCCAAAACCAAGAGTCAGATGCTTAACCAACTGTCCCACTCATGTGCCCCAAAGGGGAGGGAATTTTAAAGTGTCCGAAAGAAAATCATCTTCCTGTTTAGGGTGAGAGCAGAAGGAAGTGATCCCACTATCTGGGATCATGATGCGGCAATACTTTCTGGGTAATTATAGACTTCCTTCCACTCACTGTGCTCACATCTCTTCACACCCTCCATCCTACTTCTCATCTTGTAAGGCAGGGTGGGAAAGGCCACTGCAATCTGCTCCCTTCCCCGCGCCCCCGGCCCCCACGCATCGGCACTCTGTTGCTGCTGAATGGCCACGCGCCACTAGCGAGCCCTGTCACGCCCAAGACAGCATCAAAACCACAGCTAGCTTGTCCGCCTGGCATGTTGTCAGCGTTCGAGAAGTGGGAGCACTTATCACTAATTTCAGACTTCCTTGGCTTCCCGAGCACAATGTAGACCAACTTTAAATCAATTGTCCTTACTTAGTGAAATCCAAGCCCCATCCCGAACTCTCTGCGGCCACCTGAAGGAGCAAAGCTCAAGGTCCCCTCCCTAACTTGAGAATGTCACCTTTGGATCTCGACTGCGTAAGAGCTCCTGATGGGGAAATCTTTTATGATTATCTTTTACGCTGACAACAGCTCTAAGTTAGAGGGTACAGCTGACTGCAATGAGCTTAATTTTCCATACAAATGTGGGCTCTTGGAAAGAAATTACTTTTTCAGGTCTAAAATCTATTTTATCTCCCCTAATTAGGAGAATATGTAAAGCAAGAGGGGGGGATAGTATTCAATTTACCATAAAAAGCAAACCCAGTAGTTTATAAGATCACACACATTCCAAACAAGCTCGGGCCCATTAGAGGGATCATACATAATTCAGGACCTACTTGTTACTGTGTGTATCATGCAAATTCGCTCAAATTACATTTAGAAAAAATGAGGTTCATTTTCCAGCTTTAAATAGACTATTAGAAAAAGGGGTAGATATAAAAGCCATAAAGAAGCAAATGATTTAAGTAGCATCATCAGCGTGATTTGGGGCGGGAGAACTTGAATGGAAGAGAGACGAGGCCCCCGTTCTGAGCCGCAGGTTAGACAGAATCCAGTAGGTAGCGTGTTGTTCATTCTCCATCTGTCTGCTGCGCAAAGATGTCAGCCTCCAGCCAACATGAGGTTTCTTCCGTTCTGGTGCTTCCTGTTTTTGAGATGGTCCAAATATTGGCCTTCTAGAAGGTTCTCTCCTTGGGCCTTAGAGATTTGTGCCTGCATGCGTGGTGTGTGCATGTGAGGGGAGAGTGAGAGTCCTGGTCTGTTCCGGTTATGGGTAACTGATAACAGCAGAAACTTCTCTCTCTCAGTTCTGGAGGCTGGAAGTCGGAGATTGGGGTCCTGCATGGCTGAGTGCTGGTGAGAACCCTCTTACAGGTTGCAGACTGCCCACCTTTTGTGGTGTCCTCAGGGGACAGAAAGAAGGCAAAAGAGCTCTTTGGGGTCCCTTGTTAAAGGACATTGATCCCATTCCTGAGGGCTCCGACCTCCACGGCCTAATCACCTCCCAAAGGCCCATGTCCTGCCACCACCACCTTTGAGGGGTCGGATTTCAGCCCACGAATTTTGGGGGGACACACACTCAGTCCACACTAGAGGAGAGAGAGAAATGTGTGCATATGTGTATGAGAAAGAGAGAGTAGAGGCGGTGGGCGTGGAGGTGAGTTTCTCACGTTTCCCAGAAGACTGGCTCAAATCACGCCCAGAGCTTGTTGGCAACTCTGAGGTCTTTCTCTTCCAGCCGGTGCCCTATGTTCTTAAAGGGTGATCAGTCAAACATGAGCATTTCTCCCCAAAAAGGGAAGTAACTTTATTTTTTCACCTGGGTGTGAAAGTTATATGTGCTGATTTTTAGAATTTACCCAACACAGACACACACACAGACACACACACAGACACACACACACACATACACACATACACACACATACACATACACACATACACACACATACACACAGATACACACACACATACACACACATACACACATACACACAGATACACACACATACACACACACACAGACACACAGACATACACACACACACAAACACACACACTTATTTCTTCCCAAAAAATGGGGTGGTCCCAGCCATGCTGTTTCATACCCTGCTGCATGCAGATCTGCCCGTCCCACACACACGGCGGTCGGGCACGAGTGTTAGATGGCAGACTGGCTGAGACATGCAATCATGTCCGGTACCATTGGATTGGGGTTGAGGGTTTCAACGTGAATTTCACAGGGACACACATGTTCAGTCCATAGCATGAGCTCAAAGCGGCAGAGGTCTGTGTCGCCTGTCCAGGTGCTGAGAGCAAGGTTGTGGGCACATGGAGGTCATAGGAAGAATTCTGGGTGGGAGGGAGCCAGTTTGGCTTGAAGGGGGCCCTGGAGGAAGGGAGGGATTCGCACGAGCACAGGGTAGGACGTGGGCACAGGTGGGATGCTGGGTGGCTGGGAGAACCTGCCAGAGCACAGACGCAGGGAGAAGCTTGAGTCTGGCCAGTGTGGGAGGGTGTGACGTTCCCCATGAGGATGGCGGCACTGGCCAGGAAGTGGAGGTCTTTGCTGGTGAGACTCCGAAGCCTCCTTCCCTAAGATGACTGTCCCAAGTGGCTCAGTTGGTTAAGCATCTGCCTTTGGCTCAGGTCACGATCTCGGGGTTTTGGGATTGAGCCTCATGGTTGGGCTCTCTGCTCAGCAGTGAGTTTTCCTCTATTTTCCCTTGCTCCCTCCCTCTCTCTCTGTCTTACTTGCTCTCTCTCAAGTAAATAAATAAAAATCTTAAAAAAAATAAAAGGGACTGTCCCGAGCCCCGTCCCCCACTGGGGTGCAGCTGGGCAGTGATGGGAGGGGTCCAGCGCTCCTGGGAGCTGCTGCTGAGGAGTCTCCCCTGAGCTACTCCACGGCCAGCTCCCAGGGAGAAGCGTGGAGGTTGAACGATCAATAAGCCAAACAAGGCCATATGCAACAGGGAGTTTAAAGGAGGCAATTAAACAAACTTCTCATGCAAGCACCCTCACGGAGATTAATTGAGATTTAAATAATTAAGCCTCACTGGGTAAGTGAGGAGAGAAACACAAGTGAAGAGCTTTGCTAATGGTGCTGAGCCTTGACCCGTGTGACCTTCGGGGACGTGGTGTGTGCACCAGGCTGTGAGTTGGAGCCGAGGGGAGTTGCGTGCACCCATGGGTGCTCTGGACCCTTCCAGCTCCTGCACAGATGCCCGGCTCCCGTGTCCACAGAACCGGGGTTCCTCATGTGACCCAGGCCCTTTTCCTTCTGTGCTCTTTCCAGTGCGAGCCCCTCCTGCCTCCAGCAGCCAGCCATCGCTTCATCCTCATCCCGACCAGAAGTGATGGCGTCCCACTTTGTATAATGATTCCTTCTGCATGTGTGCAGGCGGAGGTCTTCGAGGGGACAGGACGTGACCACAACCTGACCTGCACGATGGCCCTGGGGCCACTGGAGTTTCCTGCTTCCCTCTGTAGGCATTCCGTCCTCTAGTCCCGTCCCACAGCAGAGCCATTTCCAGGACGCAGCCTGGAGGGAGTCAGGGGGCCAGCTGGACAGGGTACACAGCTGCCCCCAGTTAAGGCCTCTCCATACACTTGTAAGGTTTGGGCTGAAGGGTGCAGAGATCCGGCCTGCCGTGCCCCAGACAAGCCTCAGATGTAACTTTCCTTGCTCATTACACCTGCGGCCCAACCTCCATGGGGACCAGCCCACCTCTTTCTCCCGGCAATCCCTGCTCTTTGTGTCCCTGCCCTCTGGCCCTCCAAGTCCGGGACCAGTCTGGGATCCCATCCGGGAATGCCACACCAGCCGTGTACCCCCCCTTCTCTTGGACAAGAGACCACCTGACCGGAGACCCTGAGCTGTGAGTGCCCTATCATTGCTGCACTGGGGGTTCAGTCACACCGAGGGAACAAATGTGCTGTGGAATTTAGAATTTTCAGATTTTGGAAAGCCCTGTGGTGCGTGAGTTCTATATCATGCGAGCGCCCTGTGGGTCCAGGGCAGTCCCGTGTAGTCACCGTTAATACTTCTGCCAAAGCAGGACTTTCCCTCGTGGAGATCATTCAAGAGAGTATCAGCTTCAGTTACCTTCACTATAGGTTTTCATCAAATCAGTTGATACAAACTCAGTTTTCTGAGCTTTCTCCGTATTGGAACTGAGGATGAGAGACCGTGGGTCTCTCTCCCTGGGGCCTCCCTTCCGTGTTCCCCAGGGCGTGGCTGGGGGAGGGGGGACAGAGCTGGCTTATACACCCTCCCAGGCAGATGGGAGGAGACATGCAGACCTGGCTTTGTCTCCAACGGTCAGTCTCTAAGTACAGACATCTGGGCTGGATGGGAATTGTGATTGCAGGCGTGGACATGAGGCTTTCTCGGCCTCGGCGAGCCCTCTGGAGTCACACAGCATTGTGCACGTCGGTGTCCAGGTACCACGGACGATTGCTGCGACCCGAGAATGTGGCCCGACCATGGTCTTTGGGGAACCGCATCTCCGGGCTCTGTGACTGCTCCCCTCAACGTCACATTTATGATGACATGTGTCTGCTCATCCAGTCACCATGCTTTAAAGAGCAAGGTGGCTGGAAAGGTTAGCTGGAAAGGGGAGGTGCCGGTGGTTAAAAGAAAAGATACAAGTCCCTGGCTGAGACAGTAGATGTGTCGAGGTGGGGCTTAAAAGAAGAATGGCCTTAATATCGAGGAATCCTTGCTGGGCCCAGTAACCTAGATACCACTTCTCAAAGAAAATACAGATCTGTGTTTCAGCGGGGCCTCAGGTCCTAGCTTGCAAGTCACAGCTTCTTGGATTTATCACAGGTCATTAACTGCTGTGTCAGGACATAGGGAAGAAGTGAGAAGATTAAAGTAACAGGGCTGTTGAGAAATGATGTCTTGGTTGCTGGGAGTGTGCTGTTAAGCCATTATCACCTGTTAATTATCGGTGTAACTTTGGGGAGGAAAATTATTATCCAAGTGATAGGGATTTTTCAATTAATTCTGTGGGGGCCGTCGGATTTTAAGTGGCTGAGAGCCTGAGATGCATTTCTGAGGGAAATTGGAACTCCGGTGGGCGAGGCCCTAAGTCAAGACATGCTGTGTAATTTGTAGCCAATGCAAAATGAAATCACAGGGCCCCTGGCTCCGACATGGGTGCGTCTGAAAGCTAGTGAAATTGCAGAGCAGGGGACTAGTGGGGGACCCCTGCTGAGCCCAGAGCCCTGTGAGAAGGGTGGGGGGCCCATGGGGGAAGCTGGCCGGGCCCCAGGGCCTTGGAGGGCTCACAGGAATGCAGACATCAAGGAGCGGAATTGCAGCCTGACATGCCTGTGATCAATTCTCCGTTTTGCATTTTACCAGTTGGTTGACCTTGAACGGGGTGAGGCGGGGGTGCGGGGTGGGGGGTTGGGGTGAGGGGAGTGGGGGTGGAGGGGAGTGGCAGTACTAGTCCTCTGGGTGACAGTGTAACAACAAAAAGTGTGTAGAGGGCTCAGCAGGGCATGTATCTAACAAGAGCTCAGGAAGTCTTAGCCCCCAGTCCTGTTGCTGGGGTCCCCTCAGCCCTGCACCCTCTTGCCTGTCCCCCTTCGGTGCCCACCAACTGACTTCCAGGAGCTGGGGCCTCCATCGGAGGCTGTAGCTTAGCTCCCGCTGCTGCTGCCTGAGGATAACTCCCCTCCCCCACTTGGTCATCCCTTAACCAGGCTCAGAAGGAGCCCCGTGCATCAGTGCCCCAGCTCCCTAGCTACTTGGGGGGGATAACTGAGTTGTGGATCTTGCACGGGCCCCAAAGTTCCCCCAGTGGGATTAAGTACCACTCACCCCCAGAGGTGGCTGGCTTGATTTCAGAGTCCTCTGCCCACCTGCCCCTGTCTGCTGTCCCCGTCACCCCACTACCCTTCACCTGATGTCAGGGTCCACGGCTGGGGGAGCGCCGTCTCTGGCAAGGTCCCACACCATCTCCTTCCCTTAGTGAAAGATGGGGGAAGATGCTGGAAAGCAAGGAATGGGGGTGTTGGCCCCACTCGCCCCTTCAATTGAATCAGTGTTCGCAGGCTGTGTTGGATCTGACACACGAACCGAAGGGGAAACAGGGAGGACATGGTGCTGGTCCAAACGTCGCTCTGCCCTGGACTCTCAGGGCTAGGACCACACCCTGCCCCACCCCACCTGAGCGACTTCAGTGGGGCACCCACTCTAGGCCCCCCCTGGGATGTCACGGGGACCCCACCTCTTCCGCCAGGAGCCCTAAGCTGGAGCTCAGGGTCATCAGGTGTCTCACTGGTCGGATTACATCCTCTACTGCTTGGGGCCAGAGAGGGGGCATTTGGGTGCTGTCATTCCACAGTACGATCCCAGGAAAAACACAGACCTTCTCTCCTTCTGGTCTTGGCCTCAGCAGGCTCAGGCAGGAACTATTCTGGAAGCGCCCTGGCTTAGGAGCAGGGCTCTCTGGATGTTTGGTGGGAGGCCATTGTTCATTTCAGTGTCTATCTTGCAGGAGATATTTGAGCATAGAATTTCAAGATTGACTTTCAGATTCTTTAAATCTGTGCTTCATTCACTGAGTATTATTTGCTATATTCTTGGAATGATTTTGGAAAGCTCCATTTTTCTTTCTTTCTTTCTTGGCCCTCTGGATTCCTTTGGTAACATTTCCAGCCCTCCTCCTCTTCTCTCCTCCGCCTCTGTCTCCTCCTCCTCTTCCTCTATTTCCTCCTCTCCTCCTCTCCTTCTTCCTTCCCTTCCTCCTCCTCTTCCTTCTTCCTCTTTCTCCTCCCCTTTCTTCTCCTCTTTTCTCTCCTTTTTTTTTGTCTCCACCTCCCATTGGTGTAAGAGCCTGTCTTCCCTTAGAGCAGAAGATCTTAACCATCGTCATGCATGGGCCCCTTCAGTGTTCTGATAAAGCCTGGGGACCCCTTCTTAAAGCAATCTTCCCTAATGCACAAAATAGAACACCTCGGATTACAAAGAGTGAAACATAAATAATATTTTATTATATTGCTATACTGGGAAAAAAGCCTTCGAAATCCTCAATTTGTGATCTAGTACTCCTCATGCTTTCTGTGAACCCTTAGTAACACGACTGGTATAGATACAGTAACGTCCAGCAGCCCGAAGCAGCTGTGTGCACAGACCAGATGGTGGGGTGCCTACAGTCTGCAACATGATAGGAATATATCTGTGTATCTCTTGCTCACAAAGTCGCCCCGCGGGTGAGACTACTCCCGTTTCTTGCTCGCTTTCCTAGATGGAAGAAATGCTCCCTTTCAGTGAAAGATGAATGAAAACAAAGACGTCATTTCCACCTCTTCCCAGCCCCCAAGCAGGTCTGTATTCTGTCCTCGGATGGATCCTTGTTAAAGATGTTTGCACTAGAGTTCCAAGTGCTTCTGGAGCCTTCCCCTGCCTCGGCCACCTTTGCTGGCTGAGATGAGAGGTGCCCCGCCCCCCCCAGCACTGGCTGGCGGCTGGCGGGCGAGCACCCTGGCCTGAGCGACCCCACTGTCCCCACGGTCTCCGCCCCAGCGGGGGGTCTTGGACTCTGGCTGCTGCGAGGATTGACTCATTGTGACTAAAGTGCTCTGAGGGATAGGAGAGGGATTTGGTCTGTCCTTTAGGATGTCAAACCAGGCCACTGTCTCCAAATGCAATTCCGCTAAAAACAAAATATTGCCCATGAGGAAAGCCCAGCTCTCACACCGGTAGGCATACAGGCTGGAAATCGACACGTAATTGTATCTTGTCCCCATCTGGCTTTCTATCAAGACAGAAGATGAATTAGATATTGAGCACATTAGATATTGAGCACAATTATTGGCTGAGTGAAACATAGATGTTCTAGAAGCCAAAAAAGAATTAAAGGTTTTCAAAAGCTGTGACGAGGCCACTAGAGAGGGACAAGAGGTATCCTACCGGGGGGAAAGGTTATTGGTGGAAAGAAAGGCTTCATCCTAGAGCTACGATTTGTGGAAGCAAGGCAAAGCTCAGGGTGCCTTGCTGGCCCCATGTATGGGGGAGGGGGGGGGCTGTGGGCTCCCTGATTGGCCTCATACATTTTGTTCATTGTGTCCCACACATTCCTGCCCAGGGCCCCATCTTCCTGGTCCTTCCCAGGTCCATGCCCTTGAAAAGAGGATAATGCTAAGGATGCATTTTAGGGTCAGATCCTACAATCCTTCACTTCACATCTGGCTTTCACATCTGGCTTGCAACAAGCCCAAGACCTCACTGAGCCTCACTTTCCTTACCTGCGAAGTAAGAATACAGCAGCTTTCTACTCCAGACCGGTGGGCACGGTTAACCCAGCCTCTCCCTGTCCCTCTGACACACCTGGAGCAGAAAGACTGCAGTTTTGGGATTGGGGAGGCATACGTGCATCACTTGCATCTCTAAACATCGGTTTCCTTGGTAAAACGGGAATAAAAATATCCGCGCTGTAGGTGTGTTTTGGGGACTGAGTGTGACAAAGAATGTTTACCGGCCAGCTGCCCCGCGTGGACCAGGAACTCACTGGTTAAACTGAAAGAAGCAATGTGTCCTCTGTTAGCCTGTGTTACAGCCTCTGGTCTCCGCAGCGTGACCGCGTACCTTCCGATTTTCCGAGGCACAGATGGGAGGTTGGTGGTTTGACCGCCTGTCCTCGCCACTTCGCCACCCGAAGTCGTCCCACGTTTGGTTCTAAACATTTTCAGTCATCAGAACCCCTGGAAACACTTGTGCCCTGGCCTCCCCGTGGGTAGTGGGCAGAGCGGACACTAGAGTGGGCTGGGGTGGGGTGTCTGGGGGGAGGTACAGACCTCCTGCATTCCCGCCCCAACCCCACAGCTTCCTGCCCGATGACCTTTGTGTTCGTTTTCTCGTCTGCTGAGGGGGCAGTGATTTCTCTGTGCGAGGTGTGTGGATGAACGGTGTAAGGGGTTAAAGCACCAGGGACCCCACCGGGGCTCGGTTCCATAGCTAATGGTCCCGCACAGGGCCGTTGTAGGGCTTGCCTACATTTTTAGTCAGGGTCCCTTTGTTTCCTGGGTCCCAGCCCTTTCCACAACCAAAGGCACTTATGTTTAGAACAACCAGCAGCCCTGCCAAACTGTATGGATATGGCTTCCCAAAAACTCAGTAGTTTTTACTGTTGATATGATTATTCTGATTACCAATAATAATGTAACATAGCAGGTGAGTATACCAGCTTTGAGCTGCATTTGAGTAAAAGCCCTGATCTAGCTCCAAGAGCTTGGGCAGCTTACTTAGCCTAAGTTCCAGGTCCCTGGTCTGTAAACGCTGGAGAGTAACAGTCTCTACCCCACGGGACTGTAGCAGAGAAGGAGAAAATGCATGTGAGCTATGTAAACAGTCTGTCATAGTAAATGCTTAGCACACATGAGCTCTGCCACGCTTATCATACTCTTCAGGTCTCTAAGGCTTTAGAGACCTCAGCGGGGTGAGCACCATTGTTAGTGTGGCGGAAATGTACGAAGGTATGTTCTGGCTCCCCACCTTCCACGGAGAGGGGCTGGAGGCTTGCCCTGGGCTCTTGAAGCTCATCCACGGGAAAGGCCACCGAGGCCGACTGCATACTCTCTGGATGGCTGATGAAGCCTGAGCTTTATCTTGCATGTAAATAAGCAGGCGGGAGAAGAGCCTCATGGGGCCAGATTCCCCTCCCCGTGGCTCCTTTCCACCTGGGCCCTTGCCTTGGGTTTGGGGCACCCCGCACCTGGTGCAGGTTGAGCCTGGACCCCAGGGGTCCACACCACACCCTTTGTACACTGCCTGTAGGGCTTCGCTGATAATGGACAAAGGCTCCCAGGGCCGGGGGAGGGTCCTGAGAAAAGAGGACACCGCTGGAGGGGAGGTGGGTAGAATACAGTCGCCGCCAGGAAGCTCTCTACTGTTACCTATGTGACCCGTATGGAACGTTAACTCTGCCCGCGCTCCACATGGTTCATGAATATTAAGTCAGTTAATCCTTGAAACCACCTTATAAGGTAGATACTGTTGTCCTCCCAATAATGCAGGAGCAAACAGAGGCCCAGAAAGATCCCATAAGTGGGCCAAGGCTCCACGGTGGGTCAGGGCCGAGCCGGGAGTCAGGCCCATGCCGCGCTGCCTGTGTTAGCTATTTGGACAAAGGGAAGGTTGTGCTTCCTCCTGAGCACCCCGCGGTAGAAGCTCGCTCACACCCACATCTGGGGAAGGAGTGTAGCCGGCGACCGCACCTCCCCTCCCGGCAGGGACAGGCCACAGGCCTCTATCCTGCACCCGGGGCTCTGGCGGGGCTTCCTCCCAGCTCTCTGCACTGGCCTGTGCCCCACGTTGTCCCTGCCTGTTGGGCCATTTCTTAAGCCAGAAAATGGGGTGATGGCCTTGCCCACCACAAAGGATTGGGGTGAGGTTCCGTGAGAGCGCGTGTGTCCTGGAATTTCGTGCCGAAACACGGTGAATGGTGGTGTGTCGCGTCTCCATAGATGGCAGGGTCTCCATGCCTGGTGTCCCCGAATCCTTCACTCAGCCCCCGGGGCCTGGCTGAACACAAAGCCCTGCGCTCCCCTCCCCCACCCCTACCCCCACGTGCTCCAGGCCCCAGGCTTGGCCAGAGACACAGAGACTGGTCTTGGGGAGTCTGGGTCCCTCTGAGAGGAGTTATTTTCTGGGCCTATAGGTTCTTCATCTTTCTTCTCTGTTGGACCCCACCCCCTCCGGGGGGTCTCCCTTTGTCTCTGGAGCCCCAGCTGCAAACTCTGTGTGCCCGCACTTCCTCCGTGTTCTTGTCATTTTCAGCTGCTTTGCAAGCTGCCCCTGAACAGGGCGCCTGAAATCACACTGATCACTGCTCAGGAGTCTGTGGGGCAGGAACTCGATGGCGCAGGACAGGGGTGGCTCAGCCCTGTCCCCTGTGCTGTCTGCTGGGACCCGAGCAACCTGGTGGCTTCTTCCTCAGCCAGTGCCTTGGCTGGAAAGTCTGCAAGGCTGGGCCCAGAGGGACACAGTGTCACTTTCCGTGGTCTCGGCGTAGACTCCGCACACAGCCCCCCGGGCGGGGCAGGCAGGTGTCCTCCGCGGAGGCTTAGGATCCCCACACCATCAGAGCAGAGCCGCCAGGCCTCCCTGACCGGCAGGGCATGCATCCCACCGCTCTCAGTCGGTTAAACCGTGTCACAGTGCAGCAACCTGCTCATGAACACGGGGAGCAGGGGCTCCTGGGGCACCTTTGGAGACGGGCCTGCAGCTCTCCGTGTCCCGTGCTGGTGACAGTGACTGAGCCTACCCCTGCATTCCCACATCTAATCTATGGGGAGACTTTCTCGACAGTTTCCACAGTGCACTTCATTGATAAAGTCCTGTTGGTCCATCTGCCCCTGAAATTCCTGATGAATGACTTTCTCTGGCCCCAGAGCCAGCGGTTGCGAGAGACTGAATGATCAACAGTGTCCGCCTTGTCACCTCGGGCCTGGAAGCCTCCCCTGCTCACTGTCAGCGTCACGATGGGCTTTCTCCGAGCAAGAGCAAGGGGTAGCAGATGACGAGGGCCAGTCAATAACCAACTGTTTCTTTGTTCCTGTTACTAAAGCCTGTTCCTGATGAACCCGGGGGAGAGTGCTAGCAGAGCTCAGTGCCCTGCTCCTCCTCCTGTGCAGCCCAGGCCCAGCTGCTCAAAGGCTCTGCCTGGGTGCCCCGCGGAACAGTGATACCCAGCCAGTGAAAGGCCTGTGTGGGCCAGAGCACCCTGTCTTTTGAGAGGATGGGCTAGGCGGGGGCGAATCTGAGACAGGCCAAGGGTAGGGGGTCCAGAGAAGAAGAGCGGAGGAGGCAATGCCCTCCCCCATCCCACGGGGTTTCCCAGACAGCGCTCCTGGTGACTCGAGTCCGGAGCACGCGCGGAAGTGCTGCTCTCCCCAAAAGGGGTCTCCAGCATTGGATGCAGGAAAAGCATACATTCGAATACTTTTCTTACAGTCGATCAGTGCATTGGCATGGCAAGTCTCCGGGAAGGCCAGTGGTGAGGAAGCGTGTCTAACTCTGCTCAGACAAGTACTTCCAGACTTCTTAATAGATCTTTCTTTTCTTCTTCAGGATCAGTTTCAAGACCAGTCTTCCGGGGAGCCTACTTTGCAAGGGCTTCCCCAAGGAAACTAGGGACAGGCAGTCATCAGATGGAAAGGGAGACACCGAGCCCTGTGGACAGGACAGTACAATGCAGGTCCTAGAGTGATGGGTCAGGCAGGAGCCAGGGCATGTGCAAAATTGAGCTGGGAGAGCCCATGGCCTCATTTCCTGCCTGCTGGGGTGGCCAGCCGGCTGTGGAGTGCAGAGTGGATTCGAGTAGGCTCTGTTGCCACTGTGAGTGTGGTCATGGGGCTGGGCATCTTCTTGACCCAGACCTCCACATTGAGACCCTCCATGGCTCTGGATGGTCACATTTGCCTGGTATAGGCTGATCGACACAGCAGAGAGGCAGGGCTTCCTGTATTGTGTCTAATTTATGGAGCATTGCATTGGAAATTGGGTCTTGTTAGCATCTGATGGGGAAAAAAAAAGAAAGTAAGAGAATTCATGAGAGGGAAAATGATTATGCGACTTTCCCAAATCCTCTCTGCTAGAATGGCAAAATGAGCTTAACATACATATTTAATGAGTTTTTTTCTTTCTTATAAAACACCTAACCTATATATGTATTAAATCAAGAAGTTCTTGAAAGGTAGCTGGTTTAATTGCATCTTTTTAAAAATCCCAAGACTTTTTTTATCTTGCAAATGTGATATAATAATCCTTTCACTGCCTACCTTCTGCTGAAAGGTTCAGATGAAAATAAGATGCGTAAGGATTCTGTAAACTGTAAGATGCTACACTATGTATGTGACTAGTAGCCTATTGTTACTATTGATGCCCTTTGTCATGGACTGAACATTTGTGTCCTCCCCAAATTCACTGTAGAAGCCCATTCCCCACTGAGACCGTATTTGGAGACAGGGCCCATGATGAGGTGACAAAGGTTAAATGACATCATAAGGGCAGGACCCTAATCCAAGAAGGTGGTGCCCTTATAAGGAGAAGAAGAAATACCAGAGATCTCCTTCTCCCCATGCACACGTAGAGCAAGGCCATATGAGGTGAGAAGGCGGCCGTCTATAAGCCAGGAAGAGAGCCCTCACCAGCAGCCAAAGCAGTCAGCCCTGGGTCTTGGATTTCCCAGGCTTCAATACTATGGAACAGCAATTCCTGTTGTCTGGTCACCCAGTCCATGGCGTCGTGTTGTGGCAGCCTGAGCTGACTGCTATCCTTTCAGAAGAAAATTTCCTTGTGAGCCTTTGCTAGAGCTGTCAACACCTGTCCATGAGGATCAGAGCCATCATTCTGGTCGGGTCTGGAAAACCCGAAGGCAGTTGAGCATGATTTACTCAAAGACCCACAGAATTGAGTTGATCACACACCAGCCCATCTGTGCAACTCTTTGTGGCCAGTCCCCACTTGCCTCTGGTTGTGAAAGCTTGTTTTGTTTTCCCAGTTGCATGATGTTACGTGTGAGAAGACATTATTGAACCTGCTTTTCAAACATCATAGAGGAGTGAAGATTAGATGTTAGCCCAGAAGTTTCTACATGTGGATTGGGACTTAGTGAAAAAACATCTTTGGCCAATCTCTTGGCTATGAGATGGACAGAGTGTTGGTACTTTTATATATCCTAAGTATAATCAAATCTTCCCTCACAATACCATTTAGGAAATGAATTTGCCTAAATAATCAAATCCAAGCTCTCTGGAGCCAATGACTGTATATTTGAGCATCTAACTTCCTGCACGGATGTGCCCATGTCCCAGGCACCGACTAAGAACCATTTTCAAAGATATATGGGGCAGAACTGGGTTTAGATACTGGCTGTCTCTGATTCTGGAATGAAATCAAGCATCCATGGAGCTAGAGGAAGTAGAAGCCTACTTATGGGGCATAGGGGCACTGGGCTAGTCACTGGAGTGTGTAGTTTTCCCAAATGGGAATATATACTTTTTAATTTAAAATTCTGTACTTTTCATAGCGGTATACTATGGATTAATGGAAAGACTTTGGCAACGACGATGCTTACATTCTAGGCCTTAAAGTTTATATGTTTGGTTCCTGGCTCTATTTCTCCCAGAGGCAACAACCTTCAACCCTTTCAACTACTTTTGGTATTTATCATTGTGTCTCTAAAGACCAACATATTTATTTTCTATTCATTTTTATTTATTTTTGTTAAGCATAACACAAATACAGAAAACTATATAAAACAAATGTATGGCAATAATGAACTACAAGAAGAGGAAGTCCAGGGATGCCTGGCTGGCTCAGTCAGTACAGCACGTGACTCTTGATCTTGGGGTCATGAGTTTGAGCCCCACATCAGGTGTGGAGGTTACTTAAAAAAAAAAAAAAGAATAAAAAAGAAATCTACCAGAGGAGCTCCCTTGTAACCACTCCCTCATCAAGAGATAAGGAAGTCTCCCTCCATGCACTCCATATGCCCATAGCCAAACTAGACACTAGTCTTTCCCCCAAGTTAATCACTATCCTAACTGTTGTGTTCACTTCTTTATTTTTAATAGTTTTATCACCTAAGTGTTTACTTTGGAAGTATATATATACATATATACATATACACACACACACACACACATATTCTTTTTCTTGAGAGAGAGAAGGCATATGAGCAAGGGAGGGGCAGAGGGAGAGAATCTTTTTTAAAAAAAGATTTTATTTATTTATTTGACAGAGAGAGAGATCACAAGTAGGCAGAGAGGCAGGCAGATAGAGAGGAGGAAGCAGGCTCCCTGCTGAGCAGAGAGCCTGATGTGGGACTCGATCCCAGGACCCTGAGATCATGACCTGAGCCAAAGGCAGAGGCTTAGCCCACTGAGCCACCCAGGTGCCTAGGGAGAGAAAGAATCTTAAGCAGACTCCATGCCCAGCATGGAGCCAAGATGGGTTCAATCTCACGATCCTGGGATCATGACCTGAACTGAAATCAAGAGTCAGATGCTTAACCAACTGAGCCCCCCAGGTGCTCCCAAAAGTGCTTTATTTTTAAGTCTCTTTTAATCTATAGGCCTCTGATTTATGTCTACCCCTGCCTGTCCTCAAATTCACAGGTTCAAGTCCTAACCTCCAGGACTTGAGAAGGTATCTGTGTTGGGAGCTGGGCTCTTTAGGGCAGTGGTTCCCTTGAAATGAGGTCATGGAGGGTGGGGGCGAATCCATTATAAGAAGAGGTTAGGACAGGATCCGGGGCAGAACCCACGGGTCCCTGCAAGCCACGGAGGCCCCAGGAGACACCAACACCTTGATCTGCATGTTTTTCTAATGTGGTTGGAGAGTTCCCTCTTCCCTTTCTGTGAAAGTAGACTCACCACTTTCTAAGCATTCCTGGCTCTGTTCCCCTTCCCCAGGTTTATCTAGACCTTGTGTTTTCCTTTCCCTTTACTGTCCTTCTCACCCTGGGTCGTGTTCGCGGCACTTTTCCTCAAGGAGTGTGGCGCTCTGTCCTGGAAAGAAACGGCTGGTGGACTCTGGGAGCTCCCGGGGTCAGGCCCCATCCCCTTCAGAGCATGCAGGGGGCACCACGTACTCACGGGCTACTGGGGTGTGCATGCCCTGCGGGGTTCTGGATGTTGCAGTGTAGATGCCCTGCTCTCTCTGGTGAGTCCTTGTGGGCACCGCCTAGTGTTTGCATCTCCCACGGCCCACAGTGCTTCCTTCCGTGCAAGTTCTAGCAGCCTGCGAGCTTCTGAGTGGCCCGTTCTCAGTCCTCACCCACCCATCACCCGGGAGGTCACGGGGGCCTCTTGCCTCCTGGTTTTGCAGAGGTTGTAGGGGTCATACATGGGCTTTAGTTTTCACCGCCTTGGTGACTCTCGGTGTTTTTTGGAGAGCCGGTTTAGAGAGATTGGAAAATCGCCAATCTTCCCAGCATCTTGGGTGATATTACATGGTTTGACATTTTAAGGCATTCCCTGTTGACTCCAACGATAGCGGGCAGGAATTCAGCTTTCTGGAAACCAGTGCCCACTCACACTCTCCCGCCCTTCCCTCTCCCCTTATAGTTACTTCCCAATCAAAACAGTATTGATTACTCTTTCTATGTTCCGGTAATGTATTGTATTCAGGGTTCTCTTCCTACACATATTTTTGTTTTGTTTTGTTTGCTTCTGGAAATTATTCTGGGATTTTGGGATTATTAACTGTATTGTATTTTTGTTTCCGTTTCCTTCAAGTTCTTTTGTTGTTGTTTGTTTTTGTTTTTGCTTGTTTGTTTGTGGCCCTGGTCTTTCATGGCCAAGGCTTTCCTCAAGTTTCTGTTTATTTCAGGTTGTCTGTGCATATTTAAGAATAACCTAGAAAGGGAAATGGAGTTTTCTCTGTGTATTTGTGTTGGGGAGAGGGTTGGTCAACAGGGGGGCTGTTGAAAGCTCATCTTTTCATTGGGGTATGCTGACTGTCAGTAAAATGTGGTTTTCACTCCAGCTGAGCACATTCCCACAAAGGCACCTTCCAGTCTCCTGCAGGGAAATATTTCCTGGGCAAAGGGGAGGTCAGGGTCTCTGCCGTCCGGTGTACAGACTCATGAAATGCTGCTGTTTCCGCTCTGCCTCCCTTACTCTGGCAAACGGGCTGGAACGTCTCTGGTTCACTTTCTCTTGAACTAATATGATCTTTGTTCTTGCTATCCGTCTTTGTGCGTGTACTTATTTATTTTTTTAAAAGATTCTATTTAATTATTTGAGAGAGAGTGAGGAAGAGACAGAGTGTGAGCGAGAGAGAGAGCACAAGCAGGGGGAAGGAACGGAGGGAGAGGAAGAAGCAGACATGGGCTCGATCCCAGGACCCTGACAACATGACCTGAGTTGAAGGCAGACGCTTAACCGACTGAGCCACCCAGGTGCCCCGTCTCTGTGCATTTATATGTGAATGACTCCCAATCAGTGTATTAAGTGTTAGTACAGCCTGGTTTTATTTCTGCTTTAAGAACAATTAGAAATAGCAGCTCTGATATATTCTTCCCACACCCCAGTGAATGATCTTACGTACTCCTCTGGGGCTTGGGCATCTGGTCAAAGAATAAACGTTGGGAAGGGAAGTGTTACCAGAGTGGGGCAGAGCCACTGCCCTCCCTGTGTAGGACTTCCGGTGCCTTAGGCCGCTCACCGGCCTTCTAGGCAAAGGTGACTCCCTGTCCTGAGCTCCCAGGTGACTCCCTGTAGAGATTGTCCTTGTGTGAAGCTCCCCTTAGCCTCTCCCCTGGTTTCCAAAATTAACTGGCTTCTCTTATTTCCAGCACTTCCCTGTCCTAGTCCCTTTGTCTCTGTGGATTCACACTTTTAAAATCATTTCGCGGTCATTCCCGTGACCTGTGAGGGGAGAGGGATTAACACAGGTGTCCCTTCTGCCAGAAATTCCTCATACCAATTAACATAAACAGAGAAGCATTTAATATTGAAACAGCTTAAGTGTTTAAAAACCTGATGGTCACGTGGCAGCTCTTATCTCCAGAGTACTTTCCGATGTCGTTCTTCATTAGAGGGGCCATGAGGTAAGTAGCAGAGATGGTTACTCTCAGTTATGAGGTGCAAGGCTAAGCCCCTCTGCAGTTCTGGGATGCAGCTGGGGGACTGGGTCACACTAACACGTAGCCCCCCCCCCCATTGTCATGTAATGTATACGTTTAATCTCGTCTCCTAGCCATACACTCAGGGAGCATTCTGCATTCCTCTAAGAACTGTAATCGTGTGACGTGCAGGCATGTTATCATGTATTGGAAGGCACTAAAGACTGTAACATATAGAGGGGACCCATTTTACGTGAGCAGAGGCTTCTAGTTGACTATAGAGATGAAAACATGACCATTCAATGCATTTTTAATAGTCTATTTCATGACATTAGCCAAAGTTTGCATCTTTAGCAGTAACAGACCTACTATTACAGGTTAATTCCACCCTTAAGAATTCTAGAGATCTGAACTTGACCGCAGCTCTTTCCTTTATTTCCTCATTGCGATGAATAGATTCTCCTGTCGGTGAGTTCTGAAGCCTGTGTAAAGGGGTGTTTACTAGGCTTTAATTGATTAGTTTGCTTTGGTCAGCAGTCACTTTGCTGCCCTTACATTGACTTAAAAACTCTTTCTCAGATGCTGACTGAAAAGCAATGCTTGCCTCATTCATGCTCATTGTTCATTGGTTATATTTTCAGCCCAACACATTGCAGGCAACAGTTAGGGCTTTCAAAACGATGAACTCCACACTGGTAGGTACAAGCTTCTCTTCTCCTCTTCAGTAGCTTCTGGGGAAACTGGTCATATCATAGTGCTTGTCCTACATCAGGCCCAGCCAGGTTCCCTGGCTCTGTAAGTCTCACCTTTCCTCTCTCTCCCTGAGCTTGCCCACCCCAGAAGGGTCACTCAGCCTTTACTGGACCAGATAGTTGGAGAGATTAGAAGGACGTAACTAAGTCTTTATCTGTTATCTTAGGATCAACATCAAGTCCTCCTTGTTGAGTCAGTGAAAGAAAGCAGGATGATGCCACGAAAGGAACACAGGATTTGGGGATAAACTTGGGTGTGTATCCCATATCCATCCTTACAAGTTATATGAGCTTAAGTAAGACATTTACCTTCTTGGAGCCTCAGTGTACTCAAAAAGTGAGAATAATTATACCCTCACTGCTGAGTCATCAAAAAATCAAATGCGCTAAATTAGTAATTTCTAGCATACAATTTCACATGAAGTTAAACATGCACTTACCACATGACCTAGCAATTTGACTCCTTGGAAGCTATGCAAGAGAAATAAAGTCATGTGTTGCACAAAGACTTATACACCAACATTGATAAGAGTTTATTAATAATAGTTTCAATTGGAAACAACCCTAAAGTCCATCAATGGGCAAAGCAATGAACAAATTATGGTATAGTCATACAGTGAAATTCTACGCAGCAATAAAAAGAATGAACTGTTGAGACATGCATCATTATGGATGAGTCTCAAAAACCATTATGCTGATAGAAGGGACCAGCCACAAAAGACTGCATTCTATGCGATTTTGTATGAAACTCTAGGGAAGACAAGTTTAATCGATAGTGATAAAAAGTAGATTAACAGTAATGTGGGGCTGGGGCTGGGGGATAGATGGGAATGAACTGGGATCACTGCACAAGAGAAACTTTGGGTGGGAGAAATGGTCACACATCTTGATTGTGGGTGGACTTACAGGGGTATACACCTTAGTCAAAATTCACCAAATCGTATACTTAGAATGTGTGCATCTTATTGTGTGTAAATGATACCTTAATAAAGTAGACTTTTAAAACTGTCTGCCCCAGGCCTGACATGTAGTAAGAGGTCAAGAAGTGTTGCTTCCCTGCTCCCTTTGGTTTGTACTCAGGGGAGACAACATAGTGTGGTCCATGCTCTTGGACTCATGGTCCTGTGTGTGGGACAGAAGAGATACTTTCAGTGCTTGTCCCATGGTCCTCTGACCTTTCAGTACACATCTCTTGGTCCATTGGGGCTGCTGTCACAGAATACCATAAGCTGGGGGCATTAAACAATGGAAATTTATTTTCTCATACTTCTGGAGGCTAGAAAGTTTCTGCCAATTCATTTTCTGGTGAATGTACATGGCTGCATTTTTGCTGTGTCTTCACATGGCTTTTCTTTACTGCATGCACTTGGAGAGAGCGCTCTCTCTTCTCCTTTTGAGGCTACCAATCCCTAGTGGATTAAGATCCCATCCTTATGACCTCATTTAACCTTAATTACCTCCTAAATACCTTCTCTCCATATTCGGTCATATCAGGAGTTAAGGTTCCAACCTATGAATTTGGAGATGGGTGGGGTGTGGCCACAGAGCCTACCCTGTGCTTGAATTTTCCCCCTGAATTACAGAAGAAGGCTCTCTCCCTGCATGTGGTAGGTTAGATGTGTTGGAGAGTAATCTCTGGCAGCAGCCCTCAAGTAAGTACTTCTGGAAGTTGGTGTATAAATACCACAGCTATCTTGCCCCTGAAGTGGGATGATTTAGAGAGATGTGTTTGACATCATTTCTCCGAGTTTTCTCTTGGGATAAAGCACCAGTCACCTACTGGTAATTGGCTGGATTATTGACCACCCTTCTTTCCTGTATCATCAGGCTGCTCCCATTCCAGTGTTCCCTCTATCTGCCAAGTGAACCATTCATACTTGAATCCTTATCTCAGGGCCTGAATCTGGGAGAATCTGAAAAAAGACAGTGGTACATGTTAGTACAGGTAACTGTAATTCAATGGGTACTGGAAAAAAATGGTCCAAAAAATATTCAGACATCAAGTTATAGGAGGAGGGACAGATTGTGGAAGAGAAAGTGATTCTGACATAGGGACAAGATGGGGTGGGAACTAGAATTTGAGGGGTGAAGACAGCTTTCACAGGGAATTCTCACAGGGCCCAGAGAGAAAAGGGAGGGGAGGAGAGGGAAGTAGAGAGGAAGGGCGAGAAGAAATCAGAGGAAGGGGATTGCATTTAACATTTGCTGAGCACCTGTTGCTAAGAGCCAGGCATAGAGAAGTGAGTGAGACCCAAATCTTGTTCCCAAGGACATCATGGTCTAGTGGGGAAATGGGATGATCAATAGACAGCACATTTGTCACACTGCCCTGTGATTTGATGTATCATTTTCCAAGTGGTGTGAGTTCCAGAGGCTTTCCAGTGTCAAGTGTCCTGAGAGAGCCCTCCGTGTGGTGCTCCCACCCACCCACTCCCTCCAGCTCCAACAGGAGGAGAAATGGAGCTTTTGAAAAACTCTCCTCAGGCACAGCTCCAAAATTCTGGATAGAGTCCACAGTCTTGTTTTAATGGCTTTGGCTAAATTCATGTTCAGTGCTTGATTTAGAGCATGCAGTGTTAATATTTTGTACATTGGGCCAATTCTCTGGTGATTTTAATATTTCATTTATCGACTGATTTAACTTTTAATAGTATCCAAAGCCATCTCATTAGATTACAGTGCTGAAAGACTGCTGTTGTAATAGCTATCCCGTTGCTCAAGTAAATTCAATTTGGACAGATGTAGCCCAAGGCAAAAGGCAATCGTAATCCGTGAAATATTTTGCTAACTTCTATTCCAAACAAGCCCTAGCCTTTTCTGTGTGCATGACTTGGACATGACTGACAAATCTCTGAAGATATTGAAGGACAAAGGGAGAAATATCATCTGCACATGACGGATGGTCATTGTCGTATCACACTGTATATATGTGCTGTGTCCCTGTCACAGCCATATTTGAGGACTTCTTATACGATTGTAGTTGTACCTCATTAATGTCTGACTCCCTGGTACCTTGCAAAGTTTTGATACAGGGTAGAGACTTAATTATTTGATTATTTGCCTTACACTAGATCTGAATTTTTGTCTCAAGGTGCCAGAGAACTCTGTCCTTGGTCCTGAACTGTTGATCAGTTTTTGATGATGTCTTTAATGGAGTCAGAAAGGACATCTCTGACCCTCTCATGGTAGAAAGAGGGGAGGGACCATAAAAATACTGGGTGGCTGAGTCAGAAAGATTTTCCTATTCTGAGACATCCTCAGTGGAATTAAAAAGTGTAGCAGATAAATAGTCCTGTAATATCGTTTGGTCCCGAGAAGTGAAGACTATCCTTTATTTCTGTTTGTCAGAGTGTGGTCAGGTGCTGCATGCAGGTTAGATGGATAAGAAATGATTCTGGAACTGATGCATAATTACAAGTTCTACATTCCATCCAAAATGTAGTTTCTCTTAAGTGCACAATGGGGGAGATAGGAAGGCATGGCGTAGCTGCCGCATGAAAGAAAACCATTACGATTTTGAGTTGCTAATCAGTTTAATAATAAACTGATATGGCCCTCAAAATGGCTACCTTTTTGGGGGGCCGTGTGATGTATGTAAGTCAGGTAGACTCTGGAGATGACAGTTCTTCTCTGAGCAGACTGTGACTGTCCCTTTTCCTTCAGCTCTGGGACCTGTGCCAGGCTTCCTGAATGGAACTCTTGAAAGAAAACTCTCAGGTAAAAAACTACAGCCTCTCTGGAGATATAGAAACATTACTTTGATTAATCTTTTAATCTAAAAACATTTATTTAACAGTTTCTCTGTGCCAGCCAACTCAGCGACACAAAGGAATGTAAAGACATGGTCCTTCTTCCCAAGGAGCTTGCGACAGAACCATGGGGGTAAGATAAAGGACTCTTGTACAGTGAAGACAGTTAGGAAAAATCTAAGACTGTGAAGGGCAAAGATTAAGTGCCTGATGTATGCCTTTTGAATGACTAGAATAAAACTTCTCAAATTTCATAAGAATCACCTGCCAGGAAATCGGTAGGTTTAAGAATCTGCATTTTAAGATGTTCCTCAGGAGCTAATGATCATGTTGAATATGGACCTCACTTTTAGGGTGAGGCAGCAGGAAAGTTTTTCAGAAAGAAGCTTCACATGTGTATAAGTTCTTCTTCCTCAAGAAGCAGAACTGATAAAATATTCATACATATATTTATTATGAGGAATAGGCTCATGAAATTGTGGAGGCTGAGGTCTCACCATCTGCTGTCAGCGAGCTGGAGCCCGGGGGAAGCTGAGAGTGTAATTCTAGTCCAAAGGCCTGACAACTACGGGAGCTGATGGTTTAAGTCCCAAGGCAAGGGCAGGAGAAGACTCATCAATGTCCCAGCTCAAGCAGACAAACAAGAAGGGAAGGAATCCTCCCTTCCTCTGCCTTTATTTCTATTCAGGCCCTCCTTGTGGATTGCTCACTCGCACGGGGGAAGGCAATCCACTTTACGGAGACCACTGATTCAAGTGCTAATCTCATCTGGGACTACCTCACAGACACACCCAGAAATAATGTTTAATCTGAATACCCCATGGCCCAGTCAGGTTAACGTATAAAATTAACTGCCATAGCACATGAAACGGAGCGGGGGGACACTGACAGCAGGACTGAAGGTTCAGAGGGAGGTTTAAAAGCTGTTTTGGGAGTGGTCAGATACCTGAGACAGATTTTCTTCCTCCTTACCCACAATCAAGGTGATTCTGTTGACTGGCTGGCTGGTTGGCTGGCTGGGCAAGC
>PITA01023197.1:0-28683 GCA_004023965.1 Spilogale gracilis
TCCTCTTGAGGGATTAGCTTCAGGGGCACTAGTTTCACTCTCTGTATTAGTATCTCAGGGCTGCTGAAACAAAGTAGCACAGACTGGTGGCTTAAAACAACAGCAACTGGAGGCTAGAAGTTAGAAACCAAGGGGTCACTGGGGCCATGGTTGCTTTGAAGCTGAAGGAATCCTTCTTTGCCTCTTTTAGTTTCTGGCGGATTGCTAACAGTGTTTGACGTCCCTTGACTCCCAGTTCCATATCCCAAACCTCTGCCTTCATCGTCATGTAACATTCTTACTGTAGGTCCTCACATAGTGTTCTCTTTGTGTCTGTTTCTGTGTCCACTTTCCACTTTTGATAAGGATATCAGTCATAGTGGATCAGGACCTCCCCTAACAAGCTCCTTTCAACTCAATTACCTTAATAAAGACTCTTCTTCCAAAAAACATCACAGTCTGATGAGGTACTGGGGATTATTATTTCAACATATCTTATCTTTGGGGAAGAACTTATTCAATTCATAGCACCAACTAAGAACAGAATTCTCCTCACGCTCATTTGCAAAAGAAATATTGACATCTTCCAGAAATTGGGAGGGGTCCAGGGAGTTTCAAGTACCACTCATGGCGCTGTCTTGTCTGTGGCTGCTCACTTACTCTCCGTTTGAGAGTTTCCATAGAAAAGAGAGTCCGATGCAAGACTTTGACCAAAAGGCATTGGCTGAAGTCTCCAGTTCTGATTATAACCTGTATAAGTATTTTTCTAGTGTACTGCATAGAATTTGTTTGGCAAACCTGCTAAATTGAGAAAAGGAAAACTAAGCTATCCAGCATTGTGAGAAAAAATATCATCAAGTGTCGGTAACTCCAGCCGCGGTTTTATTTTCCTTCCCACAAGTATTACCTGCACTTGTATCAAGGTTGCACATGATAGCAAAGAAGCTTATCAATCCACAATTTACTTTCCTGTTCCAATAATCAATGAAAATTTTGAATGATGCTAGGGAGAGAAAAAAGAACACATTTAAAATAGATAAAGCCATATTGAGGCAGAACTATTAGAATTTTTGCCTAAGAAACCTTCAAAGTTTTCTTCTGATGACTAATAATTTATGAATGTCATTGCCACCTCTATTAACTTTTCAAAATTTTTCTTATGAAAAATTGAAAATAAAATGTTTTACTCAAGCAGATATCTTGGCTCATTTACATAACAGTAATCTGGCAATATTTTTCTTTGAATGCATCTTTAATAAAAGCTATGGATAGCTAAGCAGATAAAGTATCCTTGAGGTCAGTAATAAAATTAAAATGTTTTAATGTCAAAATAGAATTATATTTGGAAATCTTCTAATAATGCAACCATAACCTTATGGCAGCTCTAAACCATCTCTCACAGAAGTGCACTTTAAAAAGGAATTATGCCAAACATGAAAAGTATACAAAATAATTTGTCACGTATTCTATATTGAGCCAAATCCTCGCAGTTCTAAAGTAATTCTCCAGTGTGCTGATTTGATTTAAAGGGGGGAAAAAAGTTGATTCAGGAAACTGTAGGGGAAAAAAAAAAACGGTTAAGCCAGTTGTTCAGACAAAACCAGTAATTATGTGTCTAAATTATTTTGCCTACCAATTCATTTGCTTTGACATCACACAGACCTAGTCTTAGTCGCATATGGTAGCTGCCACAAGGCACAAGGGTACTGCGCACTGAGTTACTAAACAAGTTACAGTGGGCAAATCTGATGAAGTCGAGATTCTAGGGACAGGATTTACGAGATTGTGTCTTGGAGTGAATGATGAAGTCTTTATAGCAGCTTTAAAGAAAGGCAATGTGTGGAGAAGAAACTGAAACTCACAGCCACCTGCGTGCTCTTCGGGGCCACCCAGGAAGGTTCTTGCCGTCCCCGTGCGGCAAGAGAAAGGTCATCACTAGATCCCTGAGGTAATTCAACCTCGCAGATGACTATGCTTCCACTTGGAAATAGTTTCACAGTATGGAAGTGAAAAATACCCTACGAATTTTATTTTAGAATCTTATTTTAAAAATTTCAGGACATTTAAACACACAGGTTTTGATTTTTTTTCTCTTCGTGGATTTTTCATGGAGTTGATGGAGATAAAAAGATCAGCCTGGCAGCTTGCTGGCATGGAGCTGGAGTGTTTAGGGTTTGTTTTGCCTTTTTGCAAGATTGGTCCACAAGAACTTTAAAAGGAGAAAAAGACGATGCAAATTAAATACGTTAGAAACGTATGTCCCATCTGTTTTTATTTCATTTTTAGAATAAGGTTTTCATACCTTCTTTTATTTTTACATTCTATGATACCACACTATAATGTTGGCCACCTCAGAGACAAACTAAATTAGCTATCCTGACCATATGGAAAGGAAAAGCTTTACCAGCTAAGGAAACAAATTTAACTCAGGCAAAAAGGCCTATGTGTTTTAGAGTTTAAAAAAAAAAAAAAAAAAAGCTTCTAACTACATAGTAGGGGAATATAACCCACCTGCATAACTAAAATCTGAAAAAGAGTTTGGGTATTCCAAAATAGCTGCCTCTTTTCCTGGCGCCATTCAGGAATCACCCGTATTTGAAACATACTTCTGTTGTACACTATCATCTGGATTTATTTGTAAGAAAGCGTAATGAAAGCCCCTTGAAAGGTCAACTGTTCCTTCACTCAGTTGCCTCTAAACAGAATTAAACCTAACCTGTCTGGATGTACCTTATCCCATTATTTAAAAGAAAAGAAAGGAAAAGAAGAAAAGAGAAGAAAAGAAAAAAAAAAGAAAAAAGAAAAGAAAAGAAAAGAAAAGCTTCAAAATACTTTAGAGAAGAAAAGTGTCCCCCTAATGTCCATTCCATGGAAAATTGAATAAGATATGGCTTTATAGAAAAAGAGACCTTGTTATTTCATTCTACAAATGCCAATATTGTAAGGCATTTGATAGAAGCCCTAGGCTACCATTTTATTTTACCTGGAGAGAAGCTTCTCATAATTCACTATGTAAAATTGATGCCTGCTTCAGAAATCTCCCAATCTTAGGTTTTTATATAAACCACAGTGAGGGAATAGAGCTCACAGAGGTCAAGCACGTGTTTTCTAAGCACACAGAGAAGAGGAGTTCTGCCCCAATCCAAGACTGTTTCAGATCGACATGTGCAGTTATTTGCAATGATTGAGGGTATCAGGTTTTATGCACAACCTACGAAGAGAAGATAAATAGGTTGGTGGAGAAGATTCGGCCAAAAAGAGAGTCAACCAAAATGTTTGCTGTCACCTAACTGTAACAGAACAGTTGAACTAAGGCCACTCAACTTTTCGAGTACTGAAGTTAAAATTCACTTTATTTCATCCAAATAATAGCTAAACTTATAAGTAAAGGCATATGTGTTGAGAGTTTTTCTATGGACATTGAAATGGCTTTTTTTTTTTTTTTTTTGGACACTCCTACCCACAGGCATTTCACCAAAATGCACACTGATTACTAAAATTACCTGAATGTATTCAAGATGTGTCTCAGTGTTTTTTCTGTACTAAAGGAGGTGGAATTACAGTAATAGTTCCCTTTCTCAATTCATGGGACACTCAGTGTAAGCATTACCTAGCTTGCAAGATAACTTTCCGACTCTCAGACACCATACTCATAGAACAGCTTTGAAGTGCCCTGTATTTCTTCTAAACGAAAGCCACTAATTTGCACCAGATAAAATGGACTGATTAACCAAGCAAAAGTAATTTTGGTTTAGAAGATGTCTTTAGGCACACACTGATCGAAATTTTTTAGGTCTTCTCCAAATAATATCCGTATTAATGGTAAGAGTCCAGAGGAGACAGAAGTGTAAGCACTAGGCTGAGACCATCTCAGTCTCATTGGCCATCTTTGACAGTAGAATATAGTGTTAGTGCTCTGAACTACATAAATAAATACTTCCTCTCTATTATTTCTTGGGGCTTCTTAATGTCCATATTCAACTCTAATCATTGTCATGGCCCAGTTTATGGGCAAGCATAAAAAATGAATGGTTTCCTTACAACATATATGATGTAACACATTATCGATGAAAAGAGGAAATGCAGATGAATTCCTCTTGAGGTGTATTACAAGCTGAAACCACTCAGCCATCAACACAGAGTTGATAGATCGTCTGAATATTGTCAGGTGGGATATTATTAAGTAGACCAAAAATGGCCATGGGTTTTTCTGAGGAAGAGAATTGTTAAAAACTAAAGAGATATCACTGAAGGTGCTATGTGTATTCACTCTGATCCAGAAGAACATGTGGTATGTCAAAGTTATGTTTTCTTTTTAACTTCGAGTTTGTTCTGCAGTTGAGGAATGAACTTTTTGCAAAGCCTATTGAAGGGAAAAAAGAAAAAGAAAGCACAATTTTCTTGGATTAGAAGGAAGAAAAAAATCATTGCTACTGAAGCCCCATGTTCAATAAGTTCTCTTATAAATAAATAGTTAGACTTTTCTTCAGGTAACAAAAAAGTAAAATATGTAAAAGGAGTAGACTGGGGTTCGTCCTTTGTACTATTTTTTCCCCATGTGCCCAAAAAGGGTCATCAGCAAACAAACAAAAATATTCTGAAAAGACATCTTGTGCGAGCATTTATCTTTGTTCTAAGTGGCCAAGTGAGTTTACAATTTTGCACAGAGCTTAACTATTCCAGAGCACAAGTCCATACATAACAACCCCACTACTTTGCTATATAATATGATATTTAATCAGAAATAATTATAGAAAATAATCCATAGGAAAAGATGAGGCGCAAAAAAGAGACAACATAAGAATTACACATTTTCTTGCAATAGAGGAATTTCACTGATTTAATTAAGGAAATTTAGGAACATCTATTAAGTGTTGCATGAACATAATTTTTATGTTAAATGTTCTTAGCAACCACTAACAGGTAGCAAACATTTTTGAAGAATTGAACAGGAGGTAAGAGTCTCAATTCTGGAATTTCCTTAACATTTGTCAGATCTTATCTTTGCTGACTTTATGCTTAGAAAGAATAGTGACGAGATTGCAAGAATATTGATAATACAAATGCCAATTACTGAGCACTCACTATGGGCCAGGTCCATGCTCTCTGCATTTATTAATTCACAGAATTCATAAAATAAGCTGATGTTTTATTATCATTGACATTTTAGATGAAAAAAATGAACACACATTTTGGATGAAAAAACTCGCACATGGAGCTTGCCTAAGCTCATATTGCTAGTACCCCACTAATGACCAGGTGTGAAGCAGGCACAACACTAAGCCATTATGATATATAAAAAAGAACAGAGCACAATATTAAATGTTTCCTAAATAGAAAAAATAAAAACACCCATACTTACTATAAAAGTGAGGGAAAACTGTTGAATTCCTAACTGCCATCCAATTCCTTTGTCTCTACCCTTATCATGGGTTGTGAGAATATATCCATTGTCAGGTGGGATGTTATTAAGTAACCAAAAAACAGCCATTAGTTTTTCCAAGAACAAGGATACACACACGTATGTACACCATAATAAATAGATATTCAGAAGATCTCTTCAACAGCCTCACTTAGATGCTTCAAAGATTAGCTTACCTTTTTCTTTTTAAAACATAGTCAACACTAAGCTAAATGCTCATGGCTAATATTCCACTTTCTGGTGTGCCTGAACTATTCTGTACCTCACAGTTGAGTGAAGTGCTTATAAAGGAACCTTTTCATTTTTTTCCCCCAGAACTATTTACATAATTTTTATGTATAGAAATACATGATTTAATTCAATATAATTTATGATTTAATTCAATATTACATGAACTGATGACATAAGAATGTTCGAAGAAAGGAAGCTATTGCTTATATGAACACCAAAGATGAATGTTTTTGAAAGCCTTGATAAATGAGTTGCTAAAAGAAATTGCTCCAAAATAGGTATGGGCAAGATGACTGTAACAAGCTGAAAAAGAAAATCTTAGAAAAAAAAAGCCCAAAACAGAAGGATTCTGCACTTCGTTTATTTTGCGTGTATCACAGAATTTGCACTCTACTCCAAGGAAATGAAAAATAGAAATTCTAAATGTATTACAGAGAGGTTTATGAAAGCGATAGAGCAGATTTTAATACTCATATTAGGAAAAGCTTTGACCCTATGTAAAATATGTATTTCTTTAAACTTTAATTTAGGTAGGTGATATGTATATATGATGCTATAATGATTCCTCACTTGACTTTTAAAATTACTCATTAAGTATTGATCTTAATTGCTACAGAGTATTTTTTAGGATGATTAGATCTAAATTTGATACTTATTTTGTTAATTGGTAATTTAATTCTGTATTAAAAGTAGATTAAGAACAATCAGATTTTTTTTGGTGCCTGGCTGGCTCAGGTTGGTTGGGAAACTCCTTCAGCTCAGGGCATGATCCTGGAGTCCTGCATCAGCCTCCCTGCTCAGCAGGGGGTCGGCTTCTCTCTCTCTGACCTTCCCACTCTCATGCTTTCTCTCTTTCTCTCTCTCAAATGCATAAATAATAGCTTTTTTTAAAAAGGAAGAAAAAAGAACAATCATATTTTTCATAAAGGCCTATGTCATTTGGAATTTTTCAAAGTTTTAATTTGATTATGTTATAATGAACTAAAGACATCCACATGAGTACTTTTAGACCTCTATTTTATGGCATGTCAGATGGAGAATTCACCTTTTTAAATTTTTTTTTTTATATTTGATAAACTAGTAGTCTAGAGGGTTTCAGTCTAGGTAGTGCTTTACAAGTATCTAGGTAGATAGAAGCATTTTCCTGTATGCCTCACTCATTTCAGCTTTTAAAAGGAACATGTTGAAATTTGTATTTTCCTGCTTTTATTTTTAAAGATATCACTTGTTTTTGCAAATCATATTCAGTGTATGTTTTTGAAACACAAAAATGGCATGATTCTGTATCTGGTGCATTTACTAATAAGCCCAGGTCTGCACCAGATGGGCAGGTGAAAATGTGATTTGCGGTGTGCAGAAATGGCCCCCTCTCTGCAACACATGTCTCTCCAGGTTACTTGTGCGTCTGTTCCGCTCACCAATTCACTTTACGCTTATCCTTCGAGGTACTTGGAGTAGCGATTTTATACCACAAAAGGTCTAGAAGAGGAAAAGTTCTCTCCTTTAACACAATCACTATAAGTGGTTCTCCTTGTTTCATAACAATCAAATAGAAAGATGTCAACATTTCTCCATGGCAGATTGAGAAGTTTGATGCTGAAATACTGGATTGTGTGTGAATGTAGAGCAAAATTAGGTAAGTTTGCTGTTTAGTAAGTAGATGCAAATTGAGTCAGAGGCTGTACCTTCCTGCATCATTTTGGGGGAAATAACACATGGGGCAGACAAAGCGAAACCCCATCCAGGTGGTTGAATTCCCTACATATTCATTTGGGTTGAAACTTTCAAATGTCAGGTGCCTGGAGAGCTCATTTAATGAAAGGGCTGTCTCTGCCAACCAGTTAGTAGTTGATTTTTTTTTTTTTCACCAGAAGTTGTGAAATATTATTTATGTATGTAGAAGACAGGGGCTTCCTGCCGTTGTTGTTTACTTGTGGGTTTGGGCAAGTTTCCTCCTTTCCAGAAAGCAAGTTTTCTATAAAAGCAACTTTGCAACAGCCTTACTTCCTTTCGTTTGGTACCCCAGGCAAAAAGCTTTTCGCGGCATTGAAATCATTTTCATTTAAAAACAGGGAGCTCGGATGAACCAGTTCTTTATTGAAAATAAAAAAAAAAAGAGAGAGAGAGAGAGAGAGAGAGAGCAAGAGAGAGATTGAGGCAGTAAGGTATCCTTGGTTAACTTTTTAGTTATTTAAAAGTAGCTTGTTGAAGATTGAATATTTCTATGTTTCACTAGAGCCTTTAAATATAAAAGAGATATGAGACTATATCTGACACCATCAGGCATATTATATTAAAATTTATGAACAACTTCATCAAAAACCACTTTCCCTCTCCTGCATAGAGACAGATTTGTTCTGACATAAACGTTACATGGCTGGTTGCTGCCTCAGATTAATGCGAAGACCCTGGCGATTCCTTTTAGACGTTATTTTATGAAATAATACCTGTCAGCTGCTGCCTGATCCTAGAAAAGGGGGCAGGTTTTCCAGGTCATCTTGCCATCTGTCAGCTAAAGCTCATCTGTCCCTCCACATTACCACCTGATCTGTGCTAACAGGCCTCACAGGGAGGCCTGCTTCATTGGCCCAGTGGGAACCCGGGAAAGAGACTGTGTGAGGACATCACCTGTGATGCTGAGATTTAATTATCGCTGAAGTGATGAAGATGTGCACGCAGATTGAAATGCTTTTGAATAAATTCATGGAGCAGGATATGCTGTGCCCCTCTCTCTGCTTCCCCCTCCCCTCACTTCTCCCCCTTTACCCCCAGCCCTCAGCCTAGTTGCTCACTGGTTCCAACAAAAGCTTTCTGATTCACGCTCAGATAGACATTTGCGAATACAGCCTTGGAAACACACACACACACACACATGCACACACACACTCACGTACAGGCACAAGGGGCACACGTACGCCAACGCACTAAATATGCCTGCTCAAGTATCAACCTACAGCGAAGGAACAAACCACGGAGTCAGGAGAAAATTTGCCTCAGCCTTTTACAGCAAACCTCGATTATTTTCTGCCAAAGTTCCGTGTTATCAAATTTTAAAGCCGTATTGATTGTTGCTGGCTTGAAAATCAGATTTCATTGTGGGGCCAGCTTTTTACCTACGGATTTACTCAGCCTGTGGTAACACCAGCGCACGGGTACCTGGGGTCTCCCGTGGAGAGTTAATGCAAGGGCTCACAGTGGAGGGGGGAGTGCGGTAGAACACAAAAGGTAAAGAAGGGTATAGAAAGCCCCAGAACCCCCGGTTACCGTGGGCTCCCTCATGCTCTCTGAATCAATACCCTGCCCAAAAGTTATTACAGGTCTGGGCCTTTTTGCCTTCAAAGCTGCTTAGGCCATATGTGGCATTAATTCCCTCCTGTACAAAAATGTACTTGATAATCACCTGGCTGAGGAAAGGATTTAGGGCCAGAACAGCAGATTTCCTCACCGATTACAGAATAAAACCTAGTTTCTTGGGATAAATCAAGATAATTAACTGTAGTGAAATATGTTACTTTGGTTGATTCATGCCCATGTGATACCTTTGTTCGACGCCACCACAGAGAAACAGTTATGCCATTATGGGAGGCAAGATCTGATTTCTACCCTGTTCTAAAACACGCTATGCTATACAATACTGCTTTTTATTTTCTTGGTTTTGGGAAACCTGCCTTCAGTCTGGAGGCCAATTATTAAGCAAGCACTTAACTCAATTGACTCCTAATTATGAAGTTACAAAAGCAAATGGTACGCTACGACTAATCCCCATTCTTGCCTCCCTGTGAGCCCTGTGAGCATGGCCCTGACCCACTCTTGACCACAGGATTGTCAGAGGTTACAGAACTTCCTGCCCATCATCACTGTAAGGATAGGAGACCCCTCTCCCTGAGAAGGAAGATCTCGAGCAGCCAAAGAAGACCTAAGGGTTTTCCAGCACAATAGTCAACTGAAATTGTATATTTTCTTTTTCTTTTTTAAGGGAAATCATGAGCAAACATCGCCTTCATTCACATTTCAAAAATAATTACTACAGATTCAAGACATTTATCATGTTGTCATTGGAACCTGGGAAAGGTTATTCTTGTGGTACTTCAGGTCACAAACAAGAATGTATTATTAGAAACTAACACACACAGGCTATCCAAGAGATTCCTGGGGGAAAAATAGAGGTCCACTGGCTTTGAAGAAAGGTGACAGGAATAAATTAGGTAACAGGGGCCCATAGAAACTTATCAGGCTCTCAGTGGTCAGTTTCCAAAGTAACTCCTATCCATTACATTATGTAGCTCTTGTGAGAACGTAGGAGGAAACCACTGAGAATCGCTATTATTTTTTTCCAAATACTACTACTTTTATTCTCTGACATGAAGCTTTTGTTTTCCAATAATGCCAAATAAAATAAAAAACATACAGAATATAAATATGGACATTTTAAAACTGAAATATTATCCTGCTAGGTCTTTTGCTGATTGGTCCATATCTTCAAGTTTTTTTATTTTCAAAAATATGTATTGAAATTATATTTTCTGGAACAATTATTGTATACTTTGTCAATCAGTATATTATTGGTAGGTTTAAAACATTAAACATTCTATTGAATGTTACAGCCCACCGATATGATGTGAACATTCACTTAGAAGTGCAAGTTTAGGAGCTCCTGGGTGGCTCAGTTGGTTAAGCGACTGCCTTCGGCTCAGGTCATGATCCCGGAGACCCGGGATCGAGTCCCACATCGGGCTCCCTGCTCAGCGGGAAACCTGCTTCTCCCTCTCTCACTCCCCCTGCTTGTGTCCCCTCTCTGGCTGTGTTTCTCTCTGTCAAATAAATAAAATCTTAAAAAAAAAAAAGTGCAAGTTTAGGGTGCCTGTGTGGCTCAGTGGGTTAAAGCCTCTGCCTTCAGCTCAGGTCATGTTCTCAGGGTCCTGGGATCGAGGCCCACGTCAGGCTCTCTGCTCAGCAGGAAATCTGTTTCTTCCGCTCTCTCTCTCTCTGCCTGCTTGTGATCTCTCTCTGTCAAATAAATAAATAAAATATTTTTTAAAAGTACAAGTTTAAATAATGAGTGTACCCCTTCAATATATACGCTTTTGTTCACAGTCACACTTGCACATATATTCTACTTATAGAAGTAGAAGAAGACAAATGAGATTTATTTTGGATAGTTTTGGATGAATGTGATTGTTTCAGCAGCTTGAGGTAATGCTATGAAATCAGCGAGTGGAATAGAGACGGATGAAGTTTTAAAGAAACATAAATAGAAAACTAAGGAACATGCTGAGAGTTTCTTGTTGTTTTGGCTTTTGGGGGAATAGGACAATTTCTGGACAGCATGTGTGTCTCCTTGACATGATTTTTGACCTCTGAGTGACTGGTCTAGTTTTCAACAAAAGTCATCATTTGAGAATTGTCAGTATTCAGTGAGAAAAATGTCATATTCTTAAGCTAACTCATTGAAGATGCATGTCCTAAGATAGAAATCTTGACAGATAAATGTGCTTAAAATCTCATAGTCAAACTTAAAAATATAAGGAATGTGTTAAATATATATATATTTGAGATGAATATGAAAAAAAAGATTTTTTTCAGACACATCTTAGCTTTCTTCTCCCTTTTCTACCAAATAAATTATAACATTTATATGCTTACTTCCAAAAAGATTATTTAATATATGTTTCATTCTAAAGGTCTCTGTTCCTGTTTTCAGTTTTAGATTTCTGAAATTTAAAAAAAAAAGTGAAGCCTAGATAGCCCAAAAGACCTAAACATCCAAAGTTAGTCTCTCTTCTGCTTTGCCTAGATTATAAGATTTAGATTATATTTAAATTTTTATAGTCCAGGTACTGATACTTTCAATATTGCATTATATGCACTAAGAACTAGGACTTATATCACCAATAGTGATTCATCCACTGGGCAGGCATCATTATTAATATTACTAAGAAGAATGCAATCTATCCATAATTTATCTTTTGAAAAAACTCTCCAGATAATTTACAAGAAATATGTTATTACTTAATTGATACTTAAGAAATGCAAAGTGAAATTTGGGGGAAGCCATTAAGGGAGGTGTCTTTCACAGGACTGTCTTCCCAGTTGGAATGTAATTGAAACAGAAAGGAACACTTCAAATTGATATTACCGTAAAGCTAGTCTGACTGTAGGAAGAACAATCCACTGAATATGTCCATGGAGCAAACATTGCTTTGCAGCAACCTTTGTTGGCGTTGGCATTCTTACGTGCCAGAGGGTGAGACCCACCAAGGTCATGTCAAACCTGCTTCTGTGGTTTAGAACACAGCAAAATTAACACATGTTTTTCTAAAATCTTTGCCCTTTGCTAAAACAAGGCTATTAATTGTTGATGCATATATGCAGTGATCACTAAATAAGCACACAGTACATACTATGACAACTTAATTAGAGCTTTTCAAATGGACTTCTTTGCTCATCCAATGTGACAAATACTTAACAACTTCCCTACAACTTCAAGCTACAACCTCATTACCATTCTGTATAAACTTATAGACTCTTCAAGATGAAAGTAGCCATAAATATACTAGTCTATGAAGCTTGGGGGGATGTCCAAGGTGACAGCCAAAAGTAGAAGACAAGTGATTCTCTTCTTTGTTGGCAAGTTGGAGAAGAAAATTAAGACTATGAAACACAAATCTTATAGCTACAGTTGTGAGCCCTGGAAAGTAATGAAGACCATGGCCAGAATACCTGTGAAATACACGGAGTAAGCATGACTTTTGAGGGACCCCTAGTAACATTATAGCTGCCTTATATCTTTTGTAAATCACCAACTTCAGATGCACTGTCCTCTACCTACTCAAAAGAGTAGAAACAAAAATATGAAATGGGACTCCAAGGCAATGGGAGCCATGTCTCAGGAGCAGGCATTTTTTAAAAAAATCTTATTTAAGGACCTCCAAAGTATAACGAATCATCCAATACACTTTAATATGAATTTTGTTTCACATTTTGAAATGGTTGTTATTACACTAAGAGACTGCTGAGGTCCCAGATCATGTGGTAAAATGTATTTTCAGAGAGAAATGAGGCAGCTTATTGGTCAGAAGTTTTTGTTTTCCTTTCCCGCAAATTTTGACAGGGAGAAGATAAAAGATTCCAAAACTCCGTCTTATATCATATCTTCAAAAAAAAATAAAGTGTGAATGTGTTCAAAAATTATCATTCACGGGGCGCCTGGGTGGCTCAGTTGGTTAAGCGACTGCCTTCGGCTCAGGTCATGATCCCGGAGACCCGGGATCGAGTCCCACATCAGGCTCCCTGCTCCGCGGGAAGCCTGCTTCTCCCTCTCTCACTCCCCCTGCTTGTGTTCCCTCTCTGGCTGTGTTTCTCTCTGTCAAATAAATAAAATCTTAAAAAAAAAATTATCATTCAGAGAGGATAGAGGGGAGAAGTCGGGGAGGATCGAGAGCGAGAAAGATTGCTATGCATTATCTGAAAGACACTGTCTGGGTCACCTGCTAACTACTGTAGTTAGCAACAAAATCAGACATGAATAAGATAAACTCAAAACACTTGGATTATATAATGTGAAGAAACAATAATTTTTAGATGCATAACTACTAATGTTAGTGGATCTTGAAATTCATTGAAAAACAGCTATTACTATGCAAGAATATTAAAGAGGGATTAAATCTGACTATAGGGAGTAAAGGACAATATAGACATGGCATTTGATCTTGATGATCTGTGTAGGTATTCAGAGGCAAGAGGGTGAAAGAGGGATCACTTCTGCTGGTCAATAAATTTTGATTCCTTCTTGTGTTCCAACACTGACCTAGAACTAAGAATTTATCAGTCAACCAAATATAGTCCCTGCCCTCACGATGTGTATGGTTTAAATTGCAAGGCAGACACTTAAGAAAATAATTATTCACACATTTACAGAGTGCTGTTTAGGAAAAGTGCAAAGTACAATGGGAACACACCATTGGTTACCTCCAAAAGATCTCCTACTATAAAAAGCAAAAGACATACCTAGGTTTAAATATTACCTTCATTTTTTATTTATTTATTTTTGAGAAGGTGAAGGGTGGGGGCAGAGGAAAAGGGAGAGAATCTTAAGCAGACTCCATGACCAGGGCGGAGCTTATCTCACAACTCTTGAGATCATGACCTGAGCTGAAATCAAGAGTCAGATGGTTAACTGGCTAAGCCACCCAGGCACCCATAATGATTGCCTTTAACGCTATCTAGTCTGGAGGATCAAGGATGCCTTTCTTAAGGAATAAATTTTTCAACTTAGAACAGAAAAATGAGTGGATATACACAAGTAAAGAGAAAGGCTAAGAGAATGATACACACAAGGAGCATCTTGTTCAAAGATCTTGTGTCAGGAGAGTATGTAACATGTTTGAGGAACCAAAAAGATCTGGAAAGAATGAAATGAAGATCAAGCATGGTAAGGCATAAAGCTCTGAGGTAGACAGAAATCAGATAATGCAGAGCTTGTCAGCAATGTTAAACATGTTTCATTTTTACCTAATTGCAATGAGATGCCCTAGATAGTTTTAGCAAGCAGAGACAAGGGGAATTCATCCGAGAGTGCAAGGCACCTAGTGGGGTGAGTATGAGGATGAGTGCTAATCAAAATCCGAGTCAGAATGCAAAAATTTCAGGGGACACAAGGTCTCCCCTCATATTGTATTTATTGATATTGCTAGAACTATTTGTGTTTATCACTCCGCCATGGATGTTGTCAGCTTCTGAGTAAATTTTATTTCTCTAAAATTTCATTATAAATCAAAGATGCTTCACTAAGGGTGTCATCAAAAAAGAAGTGAAACAATGGTGCACATTTCGTTTCCAGTTTTCTGAGTCTATTTTGCTCAGCTGTATTTGAGGGCAGTGGAAAAAAAAAACCCTAAACATTTATATTATCATTACTTCTGTGCTTTCAGAGAATTCTTCTATTTTAACAAACTAAAAATATTATAAGAGATATCACCAGAAGGTCATGCACCAAGTCATAGGATGCTCTCTGGACCATGACTGCTTTTTTTTTTTTTTTTTTTTAAGACTGTTTATCTGACAGAGAGACAGAATGCAAGCAGGGGCAGAGGCCTAGGGAGAAACAGGCTTCCTGCTGAGCGGGGAGCCCAATGTTGGGCTCGATCCCAGGACCCCAGGGATCATGACCTGAACCAAAAGCAGATGCCTAATGACTGAGCCACCTAGGCACCCATGCATTTTCAATAATATATCAAGGAATGCTAACTAATGGGCAGCTTGAATCAGGAATACAGAATCATCTGTTATGGGGTTTCATAAGCAGTAAGTCCCCACTGAAGTGATCCCTAGTGACTAGAGTAACATATAATTTAATTATGTTATGACAGGCCCTGTAAAGGGTCTGATCCAATCAAAAGGAGCCAATTGTTTTTAGAGTACACTCCATTTAAAGATTCTAAATAAAAAGTGATTAAAGTCACTTCTTTAAAAAATCAAAGCTGGCATCACTAGCTTCCTGAGTGATTTCATGAACTTTTTCCTAGGGAAATAAAAATAACCTCGAGCACAACCCATCTATTGGGATATTTGTTGCTCTGGTAAATGTGCATCAAAATCCAAGTGATTATGGCATATTTAGTTAGAAGATGACGATCCCGGCATCCAATATCCTAGGAGTCGCCTGAACCGCATTAACAATTATGATTATACCAGCTTTTCTCATGGATGTAAGTTTTTTGAAATTTGTAAAGGATATTTTTATGAATTATTTCACAATTTTTCATATTTAACAATAGGAATGACGAGATGTAGTAAGACTTCCTGACACACCCAAAATTAGAGACAGCGGAGGAGGTGGGAGAATCACTCAGATGTCTTTGACATTTCTTTGAAGATAGACTTCTCGTCCTGTGTGATACTTTCTAACTTTCCAGAGTTGCTAAGAGTAGAAGGCCAACAGACTACCTTTTTTTGAGCTCAAGAACAACCTATGCATGGAAGAAGGAAGATACAGGCTTTTGGGTAAGACAGTATGACTGGAGGGCAGATGATGTAAAACTCTAGACATAGTATGGGCAATCACTCCACCTCAGTGAATGAAGCAGATGTAGCCATTACTGATTTATGTGGACAATAATGATAAATAAGAAAGATGATTAAGGTAAATATGGACAATACTAATAAGTAAGAATGATAAATGTATTTTTGGCTGTAGTTTTTATATGATGAATGTGGGAATAGTACTTAAGTTTAACAATTTTTAATTGCTATTAAAAATTACTAAATTCCACACATCCTCTATGGAAGATAAAATTGATGTATTAGGGATACGTCTATGAAAATAGCTAACATATTAAAAGATATAGGGAACTTAGAACTTCATTGACTATTGACTAAAAATAAAGAAGAAATACAATATGACCCTCAAACTTTTTACTAGAAGTCTTTCCATTTTTTGACTAATTTGTTTTTCATGGGTAGGAAATTGTGACAGAATTGAAAACACTACAAATCCTAATACTTTAAGCAAAACTAGGCTCTACAATGCATTAAATTTGACAGGTGCTGGATGTCATAAATTTCCACTAATTTTGAAATTTTCCTAGCATAGAGGTCTACCTCCTGATGTTTCATCTTCATTTGGAATATTTATTCCTCTGTAATTATTTGGAATGTGTACAGACAGATTCATATCTTCAATGAAATGATTATAAAAGTTCTCAAAACAAAGGATAGTGATAAGTTATTTTTCTGATTAGTTAGATGGAAGCTGATTGTAGTCCATGATCATAATCTTATGGTCCATGAAATGTTTGCTTTCTGCCTTGAACAGCGCTTTCTTAAATAACCTGCCTTTAAAAAGTTTCAGGTTGTATGGAAAGTCCCATATGTATGAGTCATCTTTATTTCATCCTTCCACACTGTAGACATAAGAGCAAGAATCAGATTTCATATTCCTCAGCCTGAGCTGTTAGACACCACTGTAGACTCAAGTCTGGGTGACACTGTTCGGTTATTTGTGCAAAGTTAATGTACCCCTCATGTGGGGATTAAACATCATTCAACAAAACACTGTAAGAGAATGGACCTTCCTAGGATTTTATGGTCCCTACCATTGCTTAAAGTAAGCTGCCTCGCTGGGGTCTGGGAAGCTCTCAGCTCTGAGCTTTTGTGGTTGCTAACTCGGCTTGTCGTAAATGCGCCCAACCTGTATTTCCATCTGCAGTGCTGTTGATTTTCTCCAGAAAACACTGAGGCACACTCAGTTCATAGGCACAGATGATTGGGTTAAGAGCTTCCTCCAAGCATAATGCGGTATATGATTGAATGTAAACGACCAACTCTGATCATCACCCACACAGTGGAATGGAAATAAGAGTTGCTGAATGATCCTGAATTTTCTGGTTCATAAACAAATAGAAAATAGCAAACCTAATATATTGAGTTTTATGTGCAGTTTGGCCAGGAGACAAACTTCTTTTCCCTCACAATGTTTAATGAGAAGCATCCCTCTCATTGCACTTCCATTTTCAATTTAAACTTCCCTATCCAGATAATCAATTGCTTATAATAAATAGAAAAATCCTTACATTTTTTGAAATGGTTTCTGGCATCTAATTACACAGGAATTTTTGACCTGGCTAGACAGATAACGTTAACACAGCTTCAATACTAAACAAGTCTGAACATGTGTGTGCTTGACTTTTATTAAACTCCTACTGAAGAAACAGATTAATTGGAGGCTGATTCACTGGTGAACAGGCGTTAAAGACAGAAGGACCTTCTCACATTTTGTTCTGTTATCCAGGCTTATGCCACATCTCAGGTTGGCAAGGAGATCCCAACTGCAGTGTTTTGAAATATAACTGAAAGAAATGGTAGAATAACAGGTGCAAAAAAAAATGCAAACCACTTATAAAATGTTGATCTGATTCCTTCCTTTTTCTCTTGCCAAATGGCCACCTGACACTTTATGGACTCAGGTACTGCCCAGATAGGATTTCATGTAATAATGTTATGAGGAGACTGACCGTGGAGGCTTGCAGTGGTTCATAATTATTCCTTATTCCATTACTTCATTTTTCTTCCTTTTAGAAAATTTTTTTGGAAGAACATGGGTACAAGCTGTGAGGAAACCATTTTGGATAGTCTCAAGGAACGTTGAGGCTCAAGAAAATGCCCTTCTTAGCAGCTTTACTTCTATCTATAAAAGCTGGAATTGTATCCCCTGATATTTCCTTTGCTGTTTAATGGTTGATGTTCTGTAAGATAAACAAGGCAGAAATACATGATAGATAGATAGAAAGACAGACAGACAGATAGGTGGAAAACAATAAATGCACTAAGAATTAAGTTGCCGGTGAGTTGAGGAACCGGTCTATATGTATTTGTGGAATATAGTTTACAGGGCTTTCCCATTATCATCTCATTTATAATATCTCTGTGAGATAGGTGTCACAGATTTTTACAGCTGGGAAAATTGCCTCTTAAAAACCTTAAGAGCCTTCCTAAAGTAACTCACAGAATAAGTAGGCAGCCAGGACTCCAACCCAGACCATCGGACTCCAGGTCTGCCTGGGGCTTTTCTAGGAATGTGCCCCCTGGAAAGCCCCTTAATCTTTCTGCTTCTAAATCTTTTCTTCTGTCAAACAAGGACCTCCTTGAAGAGAGGCTCTGTGAGTTCCCTTGGGTTTCAAAATGTGATTTTGAGATTTGATTATCAGCTGTCGGAATGATAGAAATAAGCAGTATATTAGTCTACACACCTGTTGCAGCTTGACTCTAGGCAAGTGTGATATGCTCAGAAGACCTTTGTGTCAACTGAGGCTCACATTCTGGTCCAGTTCATACCCCTTGGATGTTCTGTCAGTTGGTTTCTTCTTGACAAAGCTCTATTAGGATCATCATTTTCCTCTGTACATACTTCTGTGCACGCCATTAACATAAATGCTGTGTAAGGATTTTAGTGTTACATGTGTAAAGTCTCAAGTGTTAGAAATTAAACATGACTATGGAAATTTGGATGGGTTACATGTTTCACCACATTGTAAGGAGTTCAAGTCTCAGTCAAAGGGAAGAAAGCAGTCAATTGGTTAAAAGTGAAGGACGGGGAATTAAGGTGGTGGTTTTCTGGGAGTTTGGATCTCATATTATTCTATTTGTAAATAGGATAAAATCTATTTACATTACGAAGGCAGAAAGGAATGATTAGTTGTTTACTTGTTTATCTAGACCCCATATCTTTCCAGCAAAGTTTCGAGACAGCCCATATCCTTATGTTTTCAAAGTCAATTAAATGCCCTGAGACCACCTGGTGAATATTAGCTATCACATTTAAATATTCAAGTGCTATGTACATCATTATATCAGTTCACTTCAAACGAAGATAAACATTCATGCCCTTGAAATGAACTCCCAGGACAAGAGTAACAAATACCAAGTGAATCACTTGTTTTCAGTAAATACCTTTAAGAATATTATGATCGACTATACTTTCTGTCTCTCCATTTTTAATAAACAGACCGGTTGTTCAACTCTTCTTACTTTGGTTCTATCCTGGATAATACATAGTTGACATGAAATCCAAAAGAGAGACTAGTGGGACGTTTTCTAGTCTTCATCATAACTCCTAGAGGAGTCAAGTAGACTTTTCTATGTGGGCTGCACAACAGCTGATTAGAGATTTTCTGATCTTTGACTACATTTCAATTCCAATGTAAAACAAAAGTCCAAGAACTAAATGAACTTTTTCATTTCTCCACATTCCAAGTCTGGTAACACTGTTCCGCTTGCTAAATGATGTTATAAATATCGAGATTAGTTTCTTCTAAAATTACCAGTGCCAGGTGCATTCCATTTCTCATGTCATATAATATTCTGTAACCAGTGTTCACAGTTTAAAGGAAGGTTTAATGAGTGTGTAGATTAAAAAAAAAGAAGAAGAAGAAGAACAAATAGTAAAGACATTTAAATGTGACAACTGTATCTCCACAACCTAAATGGGAGATGCTGAAGAGAAAGATTGATTTTTTTTTTCAGTCTTGTCTTTGGTTTGCTTAGAGGTTTTAGTAAATAGATAGGGGTAAGGATTATGGTTCTAAAATAGCTATTGTCTCCATCATAAGTGGATATAAAAGTTTAAATATATAAATTAATTACAAAACCAATGTTATTGTATTTTGTTAGTTGCACTTCCCATGCATAAAATCTTAGCACTCAAGATGTCCCCATAAAATCTTTCACTAAACCTTTGTTTTAAAGTATTTGAAAGGACATCATTCCATGTGGGAATATTACATACAGCCACTGATTCAACAGTAACTGAGAACTTATGTACAAAACATTCTTTACATATTGACAAATATTTCTAAAAAATGAATTGGTATTTTTTGTTGTTGAGTGTTTCATGAATGACCTTTACCTCTGTAGACATATGCAGTTTTCAGTTTTTTGGGTGAGACTTTCAAAATATTTTTTTAGAGTGTTCAACGTTAGCAGTGACATTTTTACTGTGATTTCAGAGCTGTGTAGTTTAGAATATTCTATTTGCTTTATTTCTAATTACTTATACCACCCTCATTTTAAATACTGTGCAGATGTAATTGACAGTGATGATATACAATATGTATGAAATGAGCTTTTCTCTATCGGTGGTGTGTGTCATGCAAGACTCCATTGCAATATTTACAGTTAAACTAAACTTTTTAGAAGGAGCAAAATTGCATTTGTTTTGCAGATTTGCTCATCATTAAATGTGAAACATTTCACATTTGTCTTTTTGAGTAATTGGCTTTTTAAAATGATAAGGTGCTCTGAACACTTGTTATGTGGATAGGTCTGACGTTGTATCCCAGAAATCCATATGCCATACAGACAGAACAGAAGAAAGATATTCACAAGCATGTCACAGATTGGACTAAAGCAAGCCAAAAACCCAAGTGCCATGGCATTAACAATAGCACCAGATTTACTGTCACGATCACAATCTGTGCTGCATCACAGACAGAAGGAGAACTTTTGATAGGTAACACCTCAGTGTTTTTTTAATCTTTTTGGCAAATTATCATTTATCATTATATTTTTGCCTGCCATATAATATTATTACAATGACATAAAAAAAAAAAAACACAGGATAAGTTTAATAGGCCCCAACAAAAGGATCGACTTATTAGCCAGGCCATGTAGGATTAAAGAGAGAGAAAGGGAAAGAGAGAGAGAGAGAGATTTTGTTGTCTTATTACAGATCAAACTAAAGCTGGAAAAATAGAAAACAGCTTAGGTACTGGTGAAGATTTTAGCTTTGGGGGTTCACAAAAGGAAATGGCTTCTTAATGAAAGGGAAAACAAAAGATTTACCCATCTTGAGAACTTGAAAATTTTGATGTTTCCAAAATATGTGTTTTTCCCGGATAAAAACTCAGAACTAATTTTATTTTCCAAATTGGAAGGGGGGGGGTGGGTGAAGGTATTTTGAGATGTGAAATTGTCCAATCCTTTCTGGTTGGTGTGCATTTACCCCATGATGCAGACATGAAGGGGCCACAATTCACAGGATGCCCAATAGTACTAAAAAAAGATTTACAAAATCACAGCTTGCAACACAACCTCATGTTGGAAAAAGTCTAGAAACATTGCACAAAGCTTCCTGGCATCAGGTAGAGAAACATCAGTCGATTGTTTTTCTTAATTGAAGTCCACTTTGGCACCTCAATAAAAACAATATTCCCACGTATCTTTTAGCTGTCTACCTGGCTAACAGACATTTCTGGAGAATGGCCTCAGTGGGTATTTATTTTTTGTATAGAAGAATGTATCCTAACATTACCCAGCTTTGTTAGCATAATTAAAATATTAAAGCTAGATTTTTTAGAATATAAAAGGAATGTTAAGCAGAACCTAAACAAAATTAATTAGTAAGATATTAAGCTATTTAAGTATAGTGATGTAGGAACAAAAGAATATCAAACCATAAATTAATTTGAAATTGAGTTGGCTAAAATGAAGAGTGAGATAACTGAAGTAAACATGGTATATATTAAAGGAATTATATAAATAAGTTTCTATATTTTTCAACCCATGTCTCTCATCAAAATTATGATAGGATGAAACAGAAGAGAGTGTTTGATTTCTAGTCTGGTGTCACTTTGGAGACCTGAGCACACTATTTGCTCTCAGCATTCCACTTGCCAGTGTCAATCTTCCTTAAGGTCCTGAAAATTATTTACTGTGGACCACTTCCAGTTCACATGCCTCACTTTCATGGGACTTAATATATTTCTTCTAATTTTCAAACTCTGTCAACTCAATTTCAACTTATTAATCATTAACCCCGAGATAGTCTAAGTGTTGTGAGGTTTGTAAAAAAAGTACATAATACTTACTGCTTTTAAAAACATATGTTGTCGCTAGGAAGCAAACAAGGAACAAGGAAAAAAAACACCTAAGATAAAATATAACAAACTGCTTTAATCCATGATGAAAGTAATATTATGCTCAGAAATGATAGAAATGTATGAGTGAGATACCAAAACAGACTGGAGAAGGACAACTTGAGGTTCAGGAGATATCTGAGGAAGGGGGAAGGGGAGAAGGAGAGAAAGGGTGAGAGGGAGAAGGAGACACAGCGAGAGAGAGTGGGGGGAGGGAGAAGGGGAGAGTAGACTGTGGACTGGGGCCAGGGGAAGGTGAGGGAGAGACATAGGGAGAAGGAGGAACTTCAGGTACCATTTTTATCAATTTTTATAAAATAAATTGTATTATAAAATCTCTCACTTCTTTTTATTATTGCATTTCTTCTACAAGTATATAAAACTGATATAAATGGAACTTAAACTTTTCACCAGAGATATAGAAAAACTATATATACAAATATTCACTTGAGAGCAGTACAGTGAGGATCACGTGAATAATACTGGGATATGAAGGCTTGCTTTTTTTTTTTAAAGAAAGATAGCAAAGCCTTATTACTCAAAATTTCTTTAAATGAAAGAATATTGAAATGTCCCCAATTTAAGTAAAGAATCCTTATAATGTTATTTTTTAAAAGGTTAGGGACCATGATGCAGCCATGATTAAAGAGATCTTGAGGGATCCCTAGGTGACTCAGTCAGTTAAGGGGCTGCCTTAAGCTCAGGTCATGATCCCAGGGTTCTGGAATCAAGCTGAGTCAAGAGACAGGCTCCCTGCTCAGTGGGAAGTCTGCTTTTCTCTCTGCCCCTCCTCCCACTCATGTGTGTGCACTCTCTCTCTTTCTCTCAACTAAATAAATAAATTCTTAAAAAAAAAGAGAGAAAGATTGAAAGGAAGTGCAGTCCAGAGTCAATGTGGTGGTAAACCTTGGCATAAGTGAATAGAATGTGGAAAATACTGATTGTTCTGAATATTCGGGGATAAAGGAAACATAAATGATCATGTATTAGGAAAAAAGGAAATAGAGAAAATACAAATAATAAAAACACAATTTGATGATTTAGATGATGATAGCACTGGAGGAATTATGAAAATCCATACGATAAAATATTTATTTTATAGAAGAAATTTTTATTGGAGAAATAAAATAAAATTTGATAGAAGCGTGCCATATGTTTAGAATATGAATGGATCTGTTGAGAGACAGCCATAGAAATCAAATTATAGACTAAAAACTTTGATGGATGTCACTTAAGTTAACCTAAGAGAAAAATTTATATTATTTTTAGGAACATGTTTATCTCCTAAAGCATGGTGTACTTGTAATTTTCAAATAAATGTCTAATACTTCATATGTAGCTTCTACTAGATTTTTATTAGTTTAATAATATTTCACTTAAACTTTTTCAGCTTAAATACAATATAAACAATGAAGCAATGATTGATTTATTCATTAGCGAGCAAACACTTAAAAGAGTTCCTACCACGTGGGTACAAGTGAGGGATAGATCTAAGAGAAGATCTGGTGCAAAGCAACCAAAGTAAGACAGACGCCTCACTGGGCAACAGTTAATGAAAACTGGTGAATTGAACTGAGCTCACAAAATAAAAAAACTAAGATGACCCTTAGTTGTGCTCTTAAAATGACTGAAAATTATTATTACTTAGTGATAAGAACTTACGCCTGGTGGTCTTATGTCTTAAGTTTTTAGCTCCTTAAGTTCTCTTAACTTCTCAAGAGGTACAGTCTGTTGGGATACACTGTATGGGGTTTCCTAAAGGTCACCTGAGATGAAACTCATGGAATCAAAATGTATAACTTCCATTTCAATTCAGTTTTTTCTCTTTCTAATGACTCAGAAGTATGAAGATAAATTCTAGGAAGTTATGGTAAATAAAAAAATCTCTAGGCAAATAATTTGAAATGCAAACAGATCCTTTCAGTTCATTTATACCAATTTGTGATGGGAGAATTCATTTTAGGAAGTGCATTTAATAAATTTGATATGATAGACTTCCATATAGCAAAATAAATGAGTGCCTATTAGTAAGTTCTCTTTAGCTTCTGTTGTTTTCCATTGTAGTCTTCATCGAATTTTGTTTTTCATTTTGTGTTTTCTATTTCCACTGTTATGAGAATGTATTATTCTTACAATTATTCCTATGAAATTAATACTTGCTTTATTTACTTAAACAAAATTGACTTCCCTTTTATGTAAAATGAGAAACATGTTTACTTCCTCCCACTTGGTCATAAATTATCTATAGATTTGATATTTTCATATTGTCAGTTTATAATATTCATGTTTTTTTCTGTCATTCCAATATTCAGACTGCTTTAATTAGGATCAGTCTGATTTTATACATTTTCTCACTTGAAAATTTATTTTTTGAACTGCTTAGGTTGGTTGTTTGGAACTTTATTTTATTTATTTCACTGAGCATAAAGTCCTCAAGTTTCATACATGTCACAAATGGCAGGATTTCCTCCTTTTTTATGGCTGAACAATATTCCACTGTGAATCTATACCTCATTTTCTTTATCCATTTATCCACCGATGGACGCTTAATTTGTTCCATGTTTTGCCTATTGTGAATAATGCTGCGATAACATGGGAGTGCAAATAGTTCTTCAAGATAGTGATTTTATTTCTTTCATAAATACACCCAGAAGTAGAATTGCTGGACCATATGGTAGCTCTACTTTTAAAATGTAAAAAGCCATGTTTCTAAATCATGATGTCCTATAATTAGAAATTAAAAGCAAACAAAATAGCTGAAAAGAATCACTTGCCTTGAAAGTAATAACATCTGAACAAACAGAACACACTCTTCTGAAAATATTTGGGTTAAAAGAGACATAAACTGGAATTATGAACTTTAAAAATGAGTATTAGATTACAAAACCTGGAAGGGTGTGATCAAATACTAACTAATAAGAAAAATTTATTAACTGAGTACATTTATTGCTACTTTTAGAAGATAATAGATATGAGAAAACAACATAAAAATGTTATATATTCATCACTGGTGCACTAAAAAAAAAAGGAAATTTCAAGAAAACAGAACAGAAATATCTAAAGATGTGACAGATGAAAATTTCACTGAAATGGAGAGAAACTTGAATTAAAGTAGATAAAATGAGTCACCCAAGAAATTTTGTTATAGAATTTAAATACTAGAAGACACCTTTGCTGAATTACCAGACTTTACAGAAAAAGATAAAAAGTACTGCAGAGCTTTAGGAACATGAGGTCATTTGTTAGAGCAAAAAACAGGCTAGCTTCAGACTTCTCCATATCAACTTTCATATTCAGAAAATAATGGACAAAACCTAAGGGTAAAAATGAAAGTGTTATATAAGTACCCAGTCAAGTTTATGTTCACATACAAAGACACCAAAATACTTAGCATGCTTTCCCTCCCCCTACTAGAAAACAAACAAACAAACTTCGGATAGTCTTCATATAGATATTGGGTTTTGTTGCTACAAAATGAGAATATGGAAGGAGAATATGGAAGGAAAGTAAAATTAATGATTGTATTCTATCTACCATCTTTATTAAACCTTTCCAATATCACATCTAATAACTGATCTCTATTTTTTCATGTGTTTTATTCAGCATATCATTATACTTATTCCACTCTTTGTGACTTTATTGTGGTTTAATTTCTCCAATAATTTCCATTTGAGCTCCCAATTCTTCTTTTAAACTTTGAAAACTCTCATTTTATGTTTTTGCTAAATCAATTTTCTTTGATCATCTATGCTTCTTTTTGTGTGCTTATTTCAATAGTCCCAGCTTCCTATATTTTTTTTCCCTGAGAGTGTAGTGTTTTATGAATGACATTTTCTCCTGTTTTCTGGAATAATTTTTCTTCTGATGTGGGATTTTCAAACCTGACTTCTATTTATTTTTCATCTGTTTATCCTCACTCTTTTTTTGAGGGAATGAGAACAAGAGTTGGAGTGTCTGTGCACAATTCTATATGCCATGCTTTCTGCTTATTAATCTTCTCAGTATAGAATTGGTTGTATTCAAACCCAAAGTATTTAATTTGAAGAAAGCTGCAAATGTCTTCTTTGACAGTCTCAATCTCCCTCACTTTCTCTCTCCCTCCTTCCTTTTCTTCCTTCTTGCTTCCTTCCCTCATTTTCAATCCACATACAGAATTTTTGCACTTTTCTATTTCTGAATTTTCCTTCTAGTCTTTCCTTATTGAGAACTCTAAAAGTCTGTTAAAATTTCTTCCAACTTTAGGCTACAGGTATCTAAGTTTGCAGCTATTTTTGAGGAGATATTACCTCTTAGAAATTGTCTAATTCTTGGGGCGCCTGGGTGGCTCAGTTGGTTAAGCGACTGCCTTCAGCTCATGGAGTCCCACAAAGGGCTCCCTGCTCGGCAGGAAGCCTGCTTCTCCCTCTCTCATTCCCCCTGCTTGTGTTCCCTCTCTGGCTGTGTTTCTCTCTTTTAAATAAATAAAATCTTAAAAAAAAAAAAAAGAAATTGTCTAATTCCATCTAAGAGCTGAGATTGGATTAAGGATTGTCTGACACCTAATTTCTCAGATCTCCTTTTTCCCTTAATTATGCTAATTAGTCTTCAAATCATTTTTGCCAAAGATAAGTTCAAATGAATTAAAAACTGCATATGCTTTTTAGATACTTCAACATTACGTATGTGTTTGAGTCTCTACTTTGTAGATTGCAAGGAAGACAAGAAATGATCTCTTTAAATACTGGTGGTATTTATAGTATTTGATTAGAATTTATATATAAGTATAAAACAATCATGTTAATTTTTATAAGCTGAAAACAGAAGACTTGATCACTATAGTAATGACATAATATTTTAGCCCTTCAAAAGAAAAAAAATTCACACTATTTGGCAAGGAATATTGCTGGCTTGAACCAACCCCCTTATTATTGTGAGATTTTGTTTAGTTGGGACTATTGATAGAAGAGGAGGATATATTCTCCTTTAAATCTTGGTTTGAAGTCTGTATCTTACATGTATTACATACAATATAAAATATCCTGATAATAACATTGTTTCATTATGAGGGTTTGATATAAAAGGCTCTGGTCTCTGACACTTTCATTTTTTTCAGAGTGAAGTGAAAGATGTAGTACCAAACCCATTAAGATGCCATCACCTTCTAGAAATAGCTTACTGTAAGGCAACATTAGTTCAGAGAATAGCTTGTCTATGTAGAGCATGTTCTTCAAAGATACAAGTCTAACACATTGACACATATATCACACACCCACACCTACCAATGGAAAACAACAACAACAACAACCACCTCATTAAATTTAATGAGGCAAATGGTGCTATTTTTGATGGGACACTAATGAGAGAATCTTTTTTTTAGCCAAATAGAATCTTATTAATTTATGTCAGAAACAGAAGTGGAGACACAGTCATATTAGAAGCGTTAATTTCGCAGAGGAATATCTCCAATGGTCTTTTAACTGGGCTTACCCACTTATTTAACTAAACTTGTTGAGCTTCACATAATATTACATGCTTTAAGATAATTTCTATATCATAATATAAGCTCCATGAAGATAAGGTATGATTATTCACCTATATATCCACTACTATATATTTATTTTTAATGTAAATGAAATTGAAATAATAATTTTTTAAAACACAACTAAAAGTCATTCTGAGACTAGTATTCACATGCATTATTTTGGGAAGTAATGTATAAAACCTGGACATTGGTAATATTTTAATTTAAACTCTTATAAAAATTTATCACTTGAAGTCATGGTAAATTCTCTTATAAGGTAGAATAGTCTTTGTAACATAAAAAGTCTACGTTATTATTTATTTTGGTAAGTCTGAAGCTACATCTGATATTTCATCAGCTAACTCATGTGGAAACATGCACATAATCAAAAATTCTTCTTTGGGACTAATGTAAAAATGTATTCATTAATCAACAGTAGTCTATGTAGTTGTCTATTATAATACATCCTCTTTTATGTCAGCATTTTCTACTACTCTGGATAGAATACTAACTTCCAAACTGGAGGGGGAAAACATATGAAATGTGTGTTGTTCATTCAACAAATACTTAATTGAGCACCCTCTTTGTGCCAAGCCACGGTAAACATCTATGTGCCAAGTATTAGGGTGGCTACCGAGATACAGTAAAAAACCAATAGAATAGAAGTCCACCCTCATGGAGTTCACATTCTAGTTTGGTAAGGCTAGAAATAGGCCAAACAATAAGACAAAGAAAAATATATAGTATTATGGTGTTGCAAGTTAAAGCAAAATATATAGTATAATGACGTTGCTATGACAATTAGAAAATTGAAGCTAAGAGCGGAAATTAGAAATTTCAAGAGGATGGCCAGAGAAGGCCTTACAAAATGTGACATTTGAATAAAATCTGAAGGATGTGAGAGTTAATTAAGGTTAGGGTTCGGTTCTGTTGATGACAATGATTTTTTTTTTTTTTTTAAAGATTTTATTTATTTGACAGAGAGAAACACAGCCAGAGAGGGAACACAAGCAGGGGGAGTGAGAGAGGGAGAAGCAGGCTTCCCGCCGAGCAGGAAGCCCGATGTGGGACTCGATCCCGGGTCTCCAGGATCATGACCTGAGCCGAAGGCAGTCGCTTAACCAACTGAGCCACCCAGGCGT
>PITA01023198.1:0-28682 GCA_004023965.1 Spilogale gracilis
TAACTTTGTTGAAGCTTATGGGAAAAAAAAAAAAAAAAAAGCACGTGAGTGATTTGTGTCAAGGCAGCTTGCTGCCCTATGGCCTGGAAGAACAGTTCCCGAATCTGCCAGTTTAGCAAATCACCTGGGAAGTATGTGTCATGAGTGTGTTAGAACCTAGCAACCAGGGGTTTAGCTCTAGCAAATCAGTAGGTCTAAGAATGGGTCCTTCAAAGCTGTGTTATAACACATCTTAAATTATTCTGTTGCATAGATAGCATTGCTTTTCTGTAGCCAATCATAATTATGATGATAATGATGATGGTGTACTGAAAAGATAGGCTTAGATTAGGAAGAGAAAACAGAGTCCTGTGTTTACAGTATTTCCTCTCAGCCCCTGGAGTTGTGCTGCTTAACATCATTACCAAAATTTGGTACACACTTAGTGAGCAAGAAGCCATGTGTTTCCAGGTAGCAGGCTCTGGTACCTGCAGTCTCCTTCAAAGCAGTCTGTGTTCTCTATTCTTCTTAAATAGAACCTGGAACAGGAGATCTCTGTTGCAGCATTCCATTGTGACTCTTTATGATGAACCAGGTCTCCCAGGAATAGAAACCATTAATCTGTGAGAGGTAGCTGGAGTGAACCTGCCATCCTGTTTGCATGGGTGATCAAGTAGTTTCTCAGTGTTTCCTGCTTTTCCTCTCTTATCTCATTCATGTATCACCAGAGGACCATAATGATCTTCAAAATATGTAAAATATATCATATCAATCAACAATTAAGAATTTTCTGTAGTTTCTCCTGGTTCTTTCTTTTTCTTTTCTTCTTTTTTTTTTTTAACCCTTGCTTATATTCTCTGCTAATTATGTTTTTTTGTTTTTTTTTGTTTTGTTTTGTTTTGTTTTTCCTTTATTTTGTTTCTGGATTGTTTTGAGACTTTTCTGACCTTGGAGGTTAATGTCTGCAGTTCCTTTTTCTTCTTCAGCATTTCTGAATATGGTTCCATAATCTAATTTCTCAGGTCAAAAGTCAGATTTTTCTTGAGAAGACTTTCTTGAACATCCAGTTGATATTCTCTATTATAAATCTATGTTTTCCATCTAGGCACCTTTGATAAGATGCTGTTCTTTGTAGGTTTATGCTTTATCTTTATCTTTCTTAACTGGCTTCTCTCAGTGCTTAGCTCATCTTGCATATAGTAAGTGCTCAGTAAATTTACACTGCCTTCATAGACATAGAGAAATTAACAGAATCAGTAAAGGTCATACAGAATCTAGAATTGAAAAAAAATCTGTTTTTTTTTAATATGTTAGATTGTTTAGGTAAACACAACAAACATTAATTATCTACAATTTAAAAAATGAAAGTCACAAAAATAAAACCGTTCCTTACCTTATATCCTAAACACACATCAGACACCATTGCTAACCCTTACATGTCTTTCATGGGTTTTTCAGTTCCTCTTTGTGGGAGTTGTGACATGCTATTAGAAAGTATGTTGTTATCCATGTGTTGTGTGTGTGTGCATGCATGTATGTACACACGTGTGACTTTACTATATTTAGTCATTTGGATTGTTTCTAATATCTTATATTGAAAAAGGTACTTCAGTGAACATCTTTGTATATGATTCTTGATATCCTTCCCTGATTATTTTTGTGCCACTTTCTGAGTGATTTCCTTGATATTATCACCTAACACATGTATAGTTTTATTTTTTAATTTCCCAGAACTCTTTCTTATTTTCTATTTCTTTTATATAGCATCTTCGTCATATTTCTTCGTTAAAATATGTATTCTGACTTCTGCTAAAAATGTTATCTGTTGGTAATGATGTGAGGTTTTGATTTTCTTCTTAAAACTGCGTTTATTTACTCCTACTTCTTTCCTTTGTCTTCTTTGTTTTTAGCTCCAGTTTATAGAAGATTCCCTCCTCTAAGTATCTGGTGATATTTGGATTATTTTTCATATTGAGAAATCAGTAAGTGCTTTCTAGTTAGCTATGGTTCAGTGGTGGTTGGTATTTCTCAACCAGTGCAACTCATTAGAGGATGAAGGGAGAGAACTAAGATCTTTTTCCTTGGAAATATTCCATTTTGCAAAAACAAACAAACAAAACTCCCCCAATCTCCAACTTGGGCTTACTAAATCTGGATGCCAGAAACTTGAGAGCTAAATAGCAGAGGGAGAGTCTGGGTAAGATGAATTTCACATTTCAGCAAGTAGACATGCACTTAAGCACTTCTGTTTATGATTAAGCCCCTCCCAGTCTCTCTCTGTGGCTAGTGTCTCTGCATCAATATGAACACTGGAAAGAATAGTGCAGTCAGCAGGCTAACTGTTGCTCCTTTGTCCTTTAACCATCACTTATCCCTGCCTCTAAATCCTGAGAGTCCATGGACTAATTTTGGGTCAATCCACATTTTTTTCTTACAACACTACCTTTATTTATTTCTGATTTTCTACCCTCCATTAAGAAAATTAACATTGATATAGCTGCTTAAAATCTTACGAATATGTATTGACTCTTCTCATGTGCAAATACCTTCTTTCTCATTCTTTTAATAGTCAAGTGTTTTAATTAAAAAGAAATGAGTTATCTACTATTGTTTTAGTGATGGTTGGGTGACAGATGCATAAATCGAGTAAAATATGTTAATTCTCTGGTAATAAAATTCAATTGCACATGCATTAATGCATGGTAGGCTTATATTCTAAGTTGAATAAGAATGTTTTATTTGAGATAAACTTCATGTTGCATCCATAATTTTCAAATATTGAATTGCAGTCAAATAAAGGGTCATTTCTATTTAGAGATTTATAGTTTAGCAGCTGCCCCAACTATTATATCTCTCTGGTTTCCACTCTGTATTAATTAAAAGTCTCATTTCTTCTGTCCTTGGCCATAGACCACTGATCTGAACAATTACTCCAGGCAGAATCTGTTGCTAGCACCAGCTCAGGTGAATAATAAAATAGAAATATATTGCATTTAATTTTGAAGCTTGCCAATGCTTCCATATGAGAAATATATATATATTTTGTATTTTCATAGTTGATTGCAAAAAATAAACATTTTTCCCACAATCATTTTGTGCTAAGATATTTATATGTTTCTAATGTGACTATTACAACACTTCAAGGAAATCAGCATTACATCTAATTTATTATGGGAGCTATTTGATAGATGAAGTAACTGAGGCTTAGAAAAGTTAAGAACTTGATTGAATATACATGAATAACGTTAATAACAGTTAAAATATGCTAAATGTTTAACCTGAGCCAGTCATAGTAATAATTGCTTTTCATTTATTAGCACATTTAATCTCCATAAAATTCCATAGTAATAGATAGTACTATAGCCATCCATATAAGCAAATGAGAAAACTATAATTAGAAAAATTTTAAAAAGCAAAACAAAACATAGCCAACATCATGAAACTTAGTGTTAGAGGAGGGATTCAAGATGAGAAAGTCTGATTCTAGAACATAAGCTTCTCCCACAACTATCATATAGCTTCTTATCTGTAGATTCCTGTTCATTATATAGACATTATTAAAAATGTGAATTAATACAAATTTGAATTAAAAGCAGTGATACATTGTCTGAGATGTAGCATCTTGGATCTCTTCTCTCATTTGGTGCTCAGTCCAGTATCAAATTTAAGACAAAGACACAGACGTTTGAAAAAGCAAGTTTACTATCTAGGATTTCATCTGGAAGAAGACACTTCAAGAGAAGTCTTCTTTTTTTCCCCCCAGCTATGCTTCACGCCTTTAATATCCTTCAAGAACATTCATTTGGTGTTGACACCATTCACAGTTGTGCAAATGACATTATCAGATTGTCAGGCAAATTGAAGCAATTATCTCATGAGTCTTAAGCAGTGCACACTTTGAGATATATTTGCCTTTTGATAACAAGGAGTTTTCTGGCAGCTGAAAAGCAGGTCTATCATGAAATCCTTCTTAGATATTTATTTCATTTCCAGGCAAATGACAACCTTGGCAATAAACAGTGATATTCTTTCACTTAAGGCGAGTTTTAGGATTAGAGAACTGGGTTAGTATTGGTTCTCTTGGCATATAGCTTGGCATATATTAGCATATGAAAACACAGCATTTTGTCTCTTGGGAATAGCAGTAATTAATCACTGACAAACAAATTGTAATTCTTATTATGCATAATAGGGAAGAGATAATTCCTTAGCTTTACACATACTCCATTTGAATGTGGGTGCGGAGCTAAGAATTGCACAATAGGAAATCCTGTAAGAATATCTGAACATAAAGATCACTCACAGTCATGATGCATTGCTCAGAAGAGAGAACAGAACAGAGCAAACTATGGTGGTAGAGAGTGAGAGAGAGATAGCAGCAGTGGGAGAGGTAGAGGGAGAGACAATCTGAACAGACTCCACGCTGATCGCAGCGCCTGACATACAAGGTTCCCACAGCAATTTTTAATACTGTGTTTATAGAAGTGTAGAAGATTAAGATTTGTTTGGACATCTTGACAGTAGGAAATCTTTTTAATTTTTTTGAAGACTTATTTACTTTGGAGAGAGACATGGGGGGGGGTGCAGAGGGAGGCAATCTTCATGGAGACTCCATGCTGAGCATGGAGCCTGACACTGGGCTGCATTCTATAACCCATGAGATCATGACCTGAGCCAAAGCCAAGAGTTGAATACTCAACTGAGCCACCAAGGTGCCACTTGTTTTTTTTTTGTTTTTTTTTTTAAATTAACAACAGACTATATTTCATTTTCAATAATGGATATTTCTCGCCAGAAACTAGGATATAAGTTAGAATTCATATTTGGATTTTGATATTTCTTTCATTTTTTCCTTTTGTTTTGTTTTTTTTTTATTTTGATATTTCTGTATATAATAATTTATATACTCTGCTAAATTTTACTTGAGTGATCTTCACAAATTTGTACATATGGCAACTCCAGCTCTTTTTTAGTTACCATTTCAAATATGATCTCCCTTCTTTGGGATATTCAATCTTAAACTCTTCTAACAACAGCAAGAACAAAAAAAACATCAGTAGGAGTTTGTTCTACTCATTTGGAATGGTATGATTTTTAATAAATGTATCAATTAATGACTTGCTCTTTTTTGCAGGTTTTTAAACATTCAATTTAGTTAACATGCAGTTTATTAGTTTTAGGGGTTGGATTCAGTGATTCATCAGCTGCATATAGCACCCCATGCTGGTAACATCAAGTGCCCTCCTTAATGCCCCATTCCTCCGACCACCTCCCCTCCAGCAACCCTCAGATTGTTCCCTTTAGTTTAGATTCTCTTATGGTTTGACTCTCTGTTTTTATTTTACTTCTTCTCTATCCCTCCTATGTTCATTTATTTTGTTTCTTAAATTCCACACATGAGTGAAATCATGTAGTATTTGTCTTTTTCTGAGGGACTTACTTTCATCAACCTCATTGCAAATGGCTAATATTCTTTTTGATGACTGACTAATACTCCAGGTGTGTGTGTGTGTGTGTATAAATTTCTTCTTTATCCATTCATCTTTTGAAGGACATCTGGGCTCTTTCCATATTTTGGCTATTGTAGACACTGCTGTTATAAACACTGGGTGCATGTGCCCCTTCGAATCACTATTTACTAGATGTTAGGGCAGCTCTATTTTTAACTTTTTGAGGGACCTCCATATTGTTTTCTACAGTGGCAGCACCAGTTTGCATTCCTACCAACAGTATAAAAGGGTTCCCCTTTCTCTGCATCCTCACTAACATCTGTTATTGCCTGACTTATTCATTTTAGCCATTCTGACCAGTGTCAGATGGTATCTCATTGTGGTCTTGATTTGTAGTTCCCTGATGCTGAGTGATATTGAGCATATTTTCATGTGTCTGTTAGCCATTTGTATGTCTTTGGAGAAATATCTGTTCATGTCTTCTGCCCATTTCTAGACTGGATTTTGGGGGGTTTGGGGGGTGTTGAGTTTGGTAAGTTCTTTATAGATTTTGGATATCAGTCCTTTATCTGATATGCCATTTGCAAATATCATCTCCCATTCTGTAGGTTGCCTGTTAGTTTTGGTTTTTTTGCTATGCAAAAGCAATTCATTTTTGTTTTTGTTTCTCATGCCTCTGGAGATATGTCTAGCAAGAAGTTGCTATGGCTGAGATCAAAGAGTTTGCTGCCTATATTATCTAGGATTTTGATGAATTTCTATGTCACATTAATTCATACCGCATATTTGTGAGTTTCTCCAAGTTTTCCCCTTGTATTGATGTCTAATTTCATTCCATTATGACCCAGAAGCATACTCTGTAGTATTTGAATGTATTGAAGTTGTGTTTTTAAGTTTTGCATATGGTATATCCTTGAGAAAAGGTGTAATCTGCAATTGTTTAGAGTATTCTATAGATGTTAGGTCCATTATATTTCAACTTCTATATAGGTCTATATTATACTCAAGTCTTTTGATAACTTGTTGATCTGTCTAGTTATATCCATTATTGAGAGTGTGATGTTGAAGTCTTCAACTTTTACTGTTGAATTGCCTCTTCATCCTTTCATTTCTGTCAGTTTTGTCTCATGTATCAGGGTGCACTTTTATCATGCATATTTATTTATAATTCTTAATATTATGATGAATTGATTCATTTATCCTTATAAAATATGTCCTTTAAAATGGTCCTTTAGGGCACCTGGGTGGCTCAATCGTTAAGCATCTGTTTTCGGCTTAGGTCATGATCCCGGAGTCCCTGGATCAAGCCCCTCATTGGCCTTCCTGCTCAGTGGGAAGCCTGCTTCTCCTTCTCTCACTCTCCCTGCTTGTGTTCCCTTCTCTAGTTGTGTTTCTCTCTGTCAAATAAATGAATAAAATCTTTAAAAAAATAAAAAATAGGGCGCCTGGGTGGCTCAGTGGGTTAAAGCCTCTGCCTTTGGCTCAGGTCATGATCGCAGGGTCCTGGGATCGAGGTCTGCATTGGGCTCTCTGCTCGGCAGGGAGCCTGCTTCCTCCTCTCTCTCTGCTTGCCTCTCTGTCTACTTGTGATCTCTCTTTGTCAAATAAATAAATAAAAAGTCTTTAAAAAATAAAAAGAAATAAAATAAAAAATAAAATATCTTTTATCTCTAGTAACTGCAATATATATATATATATATATATATATATATATATATATATATATATATATAGCATTTGTTTTTGATGGTGAAACAAGAGAGGAATTTATTTCAGTGAGGCCAGCCCTGAGAAGACAATAGACCAACATCTCAAAGACTGTCTCAGAAGTGCTGAAAATACTTCTGTGTTCATATTAGGAAAATATGGGAAAAGGTCAGTGACTATGAATTTAAAGTTGATCTTCTGTAGCCATTATACAGTTGGAGTGTGGTTTTCTAGATTGCCTTCTCTATTTCATTTATTGCTAATACTGGTATAGGTAATTTGTGTCTATATTTTATTCTTGTTTTCTGCATGTTTCCTTTATTTGTTGAACAACCTTTGGTCTCTTACTGCATTTCTTGGTATTAAGTGAGTATTTTCTAGTGTATTTTTTAATTATTCAGTGATTTTTCAGTGTCTTTATTATTTTCTTGTAGTTTCTCTAGGAGTTAATTTTGATCATATACATGATAATTGATGAGACCATACATCCTGGATGCCAGTGAGTTATAGAAACATTATCCCTTTAGAGCTTTAGCCCTTATTTTTCCTTTTGTTCTATTATTTTTAACAGATTACATGTATATATGTCAAAAACAAAATAATGCACTATTAAAATTACTAGCTCCTATAATTTTGTCTTTAAAGAAGCTAAAGTAAGAAAGTAGAGCAAATACATATTTACAGTGTTTTTAATATTAACCTTCTCATTCAGCATTTCACATTCTCTTTATTCTTGTGAAATTGATTTAGATCTTGTCGCGTTCCCCGCCAGCAGAGAAGACGCAACACACGGGTCAACGTTGAAGCTCCCGTTTATTCTCCGGTTCCTCCCCCTCTCGTCTCTCCTCTCTTCTCTCCTGTCGTCTCCTGATGTCTCCCATTGTCTCTCCTTTCCCACCTCGCCATCTCGCTGCCTCGCCTCCTCTCTCCGCCTGCTGCCTCCCTCCTCCTCTCCTCCTCGCCGTCTCCTCCGCCTCTCGCGGTCTCCTCTCAGGAAGCTTTCTAGCCCCCTTTTATATAGTATCCCAGCCAATCAGAGAGGAGATCACGTGGAGCCTGGACTGCACGGCAAGCAGGCATTGGTGGAGTCCGATGATCACGCACTGAGCTCGGACCCACGTATGAGGCGTGCGGTCACGTGATCTTCAGGGCGGGCGCTTCCTGGAGCTGCTTCATGCGCTAGGCACCATAGCCTCGGCAGAACCGCTGCCGGCGTCTGCTGTGGAGCTCTCCACAGCAGACACAGCGCCATCTATGGGGCGTGCCCCCGACAAGATCTGATGTGTTTATTTTTTAATCCTCATACACTTTGTCTCTTTTACTTCTTTCATGGTGTTGTTTTCAAATGCATTATATTTCTAAATGGTATAGTCCCGATGATACTGTTATACGCATATTTGTTTATAATGGCTTATTAAGCAATTAAAGAAAGGGGTGAAATACACATTTATATTGTTTGGCATAATTTTAGAGTTACCTCTACTGAGGGGTGTGTGTGTGTGTGTGTGTGTGTGTGTGTGTGTGTAAAGGTAACTCTAAAATTATGCCAAACAATATAAATGTGTATTTCACCCCTTTAAGAAAAAGAGAGAGAGAATTTGCATTATAGTTTGGGGAAACATACTTTCCAGCCCCCAAAATATTTTTAAGGCAGATTTGTTAGAAAAGAAATCACTTCTCATGTTTATTTGGGAAAGTTTTTGTTTGGCTCTCAGCTTCAGAGATAATTTTGCTGGGTATAAGATTCTTGGTTGACAATTTTTAATCTCTCACCATTTTGAATATATCAAGCTACTGTCTTCTGGCCTCCATTCATTTGATTGAGATGGCAGCTGTTAAGTTTATTGGAGTTCCTTCATATTGATGAATCATTTTCTTTTTCTCCTTTCAAATTTTTCTCTTTGACTTTGACATTCAGCATTTTTACGATGATCCTTTTGTGTATGAATCTCTGCATTTATCTGCTTTGGAGGTTTCTGACATTGCAAGGTGTGTAGATTAATGTTAATTAACGTTAATGAAAAACTTCCAGCTAGTTTTTCGGATATTTCCTCCACTTCTTTCTCTTCTCTCCTTGTACTCCCATTATATGTATGTTGGTACTCTTAATTGTATCTCATATTTATCTTTAGCTCTTTAATTTTTTGTCATTCATTTTCCTCTATTTTTCAGATTCCACCAACTACATAAATCTATTTAAGTTTTCTTATTCTTTACCATTTTAATTGAATCTTAATCCTCTAGTGGATTTTTCATTTCAGTTATTCTACTTTTTAACTCCACAATTTCCATTTATGAAAATCTTTTAAAATTTCTGGTCTTCTCTATTGAAGAAATATTGTTATTTTGCCTTTCTTTAGTTATTTAAGCTTAACTAATGTTTTCCCTAAGTACTTTGAACATGTTTAGAATGGATGCTTTGAAGTTTTCATTAAATTCAACAATTGCATTCTCCCCTGGGATAATTTTTCATGTGTATAGGTCACATTTTCCTGTTGTTTTTTGTGTCTTGGCACTTTTTGTTGCAAACTAAACATTTTAGGTATTTTATCCAGCAAATTTGGATAATTTGAATCCCTCCTCCTCTAAGGCTTGTTGTTGCTTTTGCTTTCTGTTTTATTTAGTGACTAGGTAGGCCATTTTGTATTTCCTTTGCAATGAGAAACTTTTTTTTTTAAAGATTTTATTTATTTATTTGACAGAGAGAGAGATCACAAATAGGCTGAGAGGCAGGCAGAGAATGAGGGGGAAGCAGGCTCCCTGCTGAGCAGAGAGCCTGACGTGGGACTCAATCCCAGGACCCTGAGATCATGACCTGAGATGAAGGCAGAGGCTTAACCCTCTGAGCCACCCAGGCACCCTGCAATGAGAAACCCTGATCATCCTCCTCAGATGGTGTGGTTTTGGGTATATGCACAGTCACTAGGATGATAGTGCTTTCAGCAAGGCTCTTTTTCACTAACTCTTTTCCTGATCCAGCTTTCTGGCAGGCCCCACTAATTACTGCTCATTACTTTTTAGTACTGAGTGATACTCCATTTTCTGTATGTACCACCTTTTATTTATTCTTTCACCTACTAAAGAGCAATTTGGTTGCCTCCAAAGTTAGGCAGTTATGAATAAAACTACTATAAACATCTGTGAGCAGGGTTTTGTTGTTTGTTTGTTTGTTTGTTTTTTGGTGGGCAAGGGCTTTTTCAACACCTTTGGATAAATATAAGAAGCATGATTTCTAGATCATATGGTATGGATATGTTTACTTTTATATAAAATTATCAAACTGACTTAAAAGGTGTACAATTTATATTCTCACTAGCAATGTATGAGAGTTCCTGTTGTTTCCTACCGTGTCCATCACTTAGTGTTACCATTTTTCTGGATTTAGGCCATTATTATAAGTATGTAGAGGTATATCTTTGTATTTTTACTTATTTGTATTTCCCTATTGGCATATGATGGGAAGTTCTTCTCATAAGCTTATTTGTCATCTATGTATCTCCTCTGATGAGGTGTTAAAGTCTTTGGACCATTTTTTAATTGGGTTTTTTGTTTTCTTATTGTTGCATTTTAAGAGTTATTTGCATCTTTAATGTAACAGTTCTTTATCACATGTGATAAATCACTTTGCAGATAGTTTTTCTCAGTTTACAGCATGTCTTCTAATTCTCTCTTTTTAAAAAGATTTTATTTATTTATTTGAGAAAGAACAAGAGAGAGAGGGCTGGAGTAGAGTGGTAGAGGGAGAAGCAGACTCTTTGTTGAACAGGGAACCTCTGCAGGCGTTGTCCCAGGACCCTGGGATCATGTCCCAAGCTAAAGGCAGATTCAGTTGACTGAGCCACCTAGGTGCCCCTCTGATTCTCTTGACATTATTTTTTGCAGAACAGAATTTTTCACTTTTAATGAAATCTACCTTAATTACGATTTTATACATCATGTCTTTGGTGTTTTATCTAAAAAGGCATTACCATATGAAGGACATATAAGTTTTCCCCTTTTATCTTCTGGGAGGTTTAAATCTTTGAATTTTGTTGTGTCTCTGATCCATTTTAGGATATGTTTTGTTAAGAGACTAAGATCTTTCTCTCAAATAATTTTGTTTTGTTTTGTTTTGTTTTGTTTTTGCCTATAGATATCATTTGTTCCAGCACCATCTGTTGAAGGGATGATCTTTTTCTCCATTATGGTGTCTTTGCTCATTTATCAAAAATCAATTGGCCGTATTTTTGAAGGCTTATTTCTGGGCTCTCTATTATGTTCCATTGATCTATCTGTCTGTTCTTTGGCCAATACCACACAGCCTTAGTTATTGTTGCTTTATAATGAGTTTTGAAGTCAGACAACATCGGACCTCCATATTTGTTCTCCTTTAATATTATGTTTACTGTTGTGGATCTTTTGTCTCTACATTTAAACTTTAGAATTAGTTTCAATAACCATAAAATAAGTTTCTAGGATTTTTCTTGGTATTTCATTCAATATTGGTCAGTGATGTTGGTTTTTCATTGATGTATTTTAGTAGGATGAAGAAGTACTGCTGTGGTTTCTAGTTTGCAGAGAAGTTTAATTATGAATGAGTGTTTTCACTGACCAGTATTCCTAGTATAACTATATTTTCCTCCTAATTTTTATGCCTGGTAATTTTTGTTTGATATCAAATGTTTTAAATTTTATCTTACTCGTTACAGGACTTTGTTGTATTCTTTTAATGATTATTAGCTATTATTTGTGGGCTATAATCTACTTTAGAAGAATTTGAGGCTTTAAAATTTTGCTTCAGTTTCTGCTATGGCATCTGCAGAGAGTCTTCATTTTGGGACTTCTTTAGTCCCACTCTGAAGATAACACCATTCCTTTGAATCTAACAAATATCTCATTTTCTTTTCTTTCTTTTTTTTTTTAAAGATTTATTTACTTTATTTGAGAGAGAAATATGGGAGAGGTAAGAGGAGAGGGAGAGAGAATCCCAAGCAGACTCTGCACTCTGCACAGAGTATGGAGCCTGACAGGGGGCTCAGTCTCACACCTTGAGATGGTAACCTGAGCCGAAACCGAGTTGGATGCTTAATTAACTGTACCACCCAAACACTCCACAAATGCTTCATTTTCTAAGAGATTTTACCACTTTGCTTCTAGGATCACCAGCTAATGCCAAACATCTTCTATGAATTCTAGTGATGCCTGGTCTATTGCTTTGCAATGATTCTTTCTCTAGCCATGGGTAGTTTCTACTTTTTTTTTTAAGATCTTATTTATTTGACAGAGATAAACACAGCCAGAGAGGGAACACAAGCAGTGGGAGTGAGAGAGGGAGAAGCAGGCTTCCCACCAAGCAGGGAGCCCAATGTGAGGCTCAATCCCGGGTCTCCAGGATCATGACCTGAGCCAAAGGCAGTCGCTTAACCAACTGAGCCACCCAGGCACCCCAGGGGTAGTTTCTTCTTATGCAACTATAGAGATAAGTATCCAGCCAGAGTTTAAAATTTTAAGAGTGCTATGCTTGCACAATTCTTTTTTTTTTTTTTTTTTGGAAGTGCCACATGAGCCTTCTAGTTGCTTCCGCCTCCCCAAATTCTAATCTCTGCATCATCTACTCAGTAAGTTCATCATACTCTGTTGCACCCTCCCTTTCTCTGTGGCCTGAAAATTTCTTCCAGGACATTAACTGAGGCAAACATAAATCTTACCCAAATTTTATTCCTTTGTTTAGGCTTACAGTATTTCTTTGACCTATATCTAGTGTCTAAATATTTGCCTTCATTATATTTTGTTGAGTTATCTAGTTGCTCATGGCACGAAGCAGACCTATAGCAAAGTTTTTCTTCGATAGGGGCAGATGTGACTTTTCTGTTTAAATCTGCATTAGTAAAGAAAAGTTTCATACCTGAAAATTATATATCTCTAAGTAAAAATTATGCAGTGTGGCCATTCACTTAATTTCTTTGGGTTCAGTTTGCATTCTCCTTTGTCAAAAACTGTTTGTACTTTATTTAAATTTTCATCTGTGAATGACTTAACAAATGCCTTTCAGTATATTCTTACTATGACATTGAGTGAATGAAAACTGAGTGATGAACCATCTTTCATAGAGAATGGGGAAATCAGTTGTATATATTGTTTGTGATAATAGAAGTATCTAAACACTCTCCTAATGGAGAGATTTTTTAAATTTTTTTTTGTTTTTTTTTTAAAGATTTTATTTATTTGACGGAGAGAAACATAGCCAGAGAGGGAACACAGCAGGGGGAGTGAGAGAGGGAGAAGCAGGCTTCCCGCCAAGCAGGGAGCCCAATGTGGGACTTGATCCCGGTTCTCTGGGATCATGACCTGAGCCAAAGGCAGTCGCCCAACCAACTGAGCCACCCAGGTGCCCCGAGAGATTTTTTTAAAATAATTTCCCTGAAATCTAAAATTTACTAGCTTCTTGGGATGGAGGTGAATGCTAAATTGTGAACAAGTGAGACTCCTTCTTAGTGTGCTACCCTTCCCTAAAGAAATGCCCATTAAGGTGTACCTGACTGGCTCAGTCAGAAGAGCATCCAAGTCTTGATCTTGGGTTTGCGAGTTCCAGTCACATGTTTGGTGTAGAGATTACTTAAATCAATATTTTTTTAAAAAATAGAGAAAATACCAATTAAGCCCAGGGAAAGTATTAGGCCATAGTCTCTCCTAGCTTGACCATTTTTCAGGCACTAGTATCTTGGTTATAGTGGAGAGGTTCATCTGATAGATTGAATTATAATCTTAGTATCATCCTTATCTAGTAGGTACTCCAACTACTTGGGTCTAAGTTTACATCCATATAAAATGATGTAGTTGAACTAACTAAAGTACCTGCTCACTCTTGTCAGAAGTATTTAAGATCATGTTTCTTTTTTCATCCACGCATTCACTCATTCTCATTAGATGCATTGGACAGAGAAGGTTGCCTGATATTGTGTTTTTTTTCCATATCCCACCTTAGTGAGAATGTAAAAAAAGAAATGACTCAAAGAAAAGAAATACAAATATCAATAATACAAGATGCAATCTGATTTTATTGCATTTGCTATGACTTTTCAGAGCTAACTTAAAGCTAGCAGAAAATTCTTTATCTGGTCATTAGTTCAGTGTTCCATAGAATAAAGTACTTTCAGAGCTATAAAAATGGGCTGTGTCATTTGATTTGAGAGAACTGAATATAAATACTTACATATGTTACTCAATACAAATTTTACATTTGCTTCAATAACTTGTGTAATTAAGGATATGAAAATTGCATTTAACATTCTGTTTGTCTCATTTAATATGTTACTTTTAAAGTTTATTGCTTAAATTGTTCCCAAGGTTGTCTTCATATTTTGAGAAGAGTTAATTTATAGCAGCACCACAAGTAACTTTGTAGTATATAATACAATGAGATATGCCATATTCATATAATGGATTTGTTTTATAATTAGCACTCTGATAATTTATATATTATATTTTATTATAAGACAAAATTATGATGGAACTAATTCTAGATATTTGGGTTTCACCATTATAGAATAAAAATATTATCATTTCTTACACTATTAGGTTATTAGTGGTGAAAGGATATGCTGAGATACTTTTTTTCTTAACACTGTATTTTCAAAAAAGGAGAAAATTTAGTCAAACATTGTGGTTTTGTTTAAAAATTATTCAAACAGGGGTGCCTGTCTGGCTCAGTTTTGGTTGAGCTTGGGACTCTTGATCTTGGTGTTGTGGGTGATCCCCACATTGGGTATAGATATTACTTAAAATAAAATCTTTGGTGGTGCCTGGGTGGCTCAGTTCATTAAGCATCTGTCTTTGGCTCAGGTCTTGATCTCAGGGTCCTAGGATCAAGCCCTTTGTAGGGTTCCCCACTCACTGAGGAATCTGCTTCTTCCTCCTTTGCCCCTCCCCCCACTCTGGGTTCACTCTCTCTCTCAAATGAATAAATAAATTATTTAAAAAATAAAATTAAATTAAAAAAACAAAAATTATCCAAGTTAACCATTTATTTACTCATCCAAAAATAAAGGCATCAAGCACTATGCAGGAACTGAACACATAATAGTAAACGAACTGGACGCAGTATCATCCTTTACACAATTTGCCCTCTTCTTGGGAAGATAGTCAGTAAACAACTAACATAGAAGTGAAAGTACAAAATTGACAGCCATGTAAATTTCAGGATTATCAGGGTAATATAAAAAGATGTATCTGGGCTAAAGGATGGGTCCAGTGTGTTAAGGGAACAGTTTTCTACAGATCACCCACGGATTGTTTAATGCTGCAGTTCTCACAGTAGTATACCCTTTTTATCCTTCTCCAGTATATACCCCTGTCTACTATACATCTCTATATGGATATATTACAGAAACTTTAAATGCATCATGTATACAATCAAGTCCAAATTTTAATGCTTACATTTTCTGAGTTTAACCAAAATATCTCCTAAGCATATTCACTTTCTCCAGCTCTGTGGATACCCCAGTGATGCATTTACTTTGGAATACTTAGTGAATATCAGGTTTTAAGCCATGTGCTTTACAAGTTATACATAAATAATCTTTCCCTCAAGATAGTTACTGTTAAATCATTGGCCTTTGGACTCTAGAGCTTGCTTTTAATTTTTATTTGTTTTTTTTTTCAAATTTATTTATTTGAGAGAGAGAGCAGGGCATAAGGGCAGAGGGAGAGGGAGAAAAAGACTCTCCACTGACCAGGGAGCCTCATGTGGGACTTGATCCCAGGACGCCGGCCGGGATCATGACCTGAGCTGAAGGCCGAGTTTCAATGACTGAGCCACCCAGGCACCGTAGAACTTGCTTTTTAAATTAGTATTCCCTTACATTCTCTATCTTGAACTGATTGACATCCCTGAAATGTGATTTTGTCAGGCCCAGCACTGTTAGATCACCAGTTCTTCCTCTAACACAAAATTCTTTGAGATTCTCTAGCATAGATATCAACAATACAGAAACCTGGGTATTAGGAAAAAAAATGTGTGTGTGTATGTTATATGATACATTAACAGTATAGTATATCATATTATAATATATTATAATTTAATTATATTTGTAGTATAAGTTTATTATATAAAAAGAATATATATATAATATAGCAGAGGGTGTGTGTGTGTGTGTGTGTGTGTGTGTGTGTGTGTGTGTGTATGTGTATGAGTGAGTTTGGCCTCACCCTGAATCTGCAGAATCATAAATTCTCAGAGTGAAAACTAGAAATGTGTGTTTTTCAAAATGTTGCAGGTAATTCTGATGATCAGCCAACATTGGTAAGCTATGGTTTCCAGATTCTCTGAGTTTCTCACTGTGTCATTTCTACCCAAAATGCTACCACAAACTCAATATCTTACCTTTCAACATGTATTCCAATGTAACTGAAAAATATCCCTCAAACACACCATCATCTTCTGTGACTCCACAGTACTTAAAAATCACACTTCTCTGAAACAACACCCATCTTTTCATTAAGCTGGCAAGTTCCTTTCCTAACTTTCAGTCCAAATGTAAGTACACTTCTCTGGGAAGATTTCTCTTTGTACCTCATTCCAAATTCTCTTTTCCTGTTCTGTCCTCTGTGAAAGGATATGCTTTAACAGTTTTGTAAGTCCTCTCTTGCCCACTGAGGGACACCTGAGAAGGAAAATGCATAGAACAGGGAATTATTGATTCTGGTGTGTACTGTAAGATTTATCATTCATATGTTTGTGATGATTTTGATGATGATGAGTAAACTGGAGCCAGCACTTTGTACATTTAGTTTAACCAATTAAACATGCTTCCCCCTGAAACAAGACTCAAAATGCAATGCAACTATAAATAAAATACAATCGGCTCCATCTAATCCAACTTGACAAAGGGAGTCTCAGGAGAGGGCTTGTATAGTAAAACCAGGTTTCATTTATCTGTTTATTTCCCTTCTGCATATGAGAAATTGTACATGACCCAGACCAATACAAAACTAACAGGATGTTGTAAGCCTGCGGGAATGTAAGTAGAAAGTACAGAGGACAAAAACAAAAACAAAAACGATTGAAGGATAAAACAGTGTAATGGCTTGAATTCAGATTCCTGATACACACAGGGTGATTTCAGTTCTCATTAATATTAATCATCACAACCGTGTAAGAGAATAATTGTGTTCTCATTTTCAAGACAAGAGAACTGAGACCCTAAGAGATTGCTTAATTAATCCATGTTTATATCATTATACTTCCTGGCATAGCCAGGCTTCTAGTTTTTTGTTTAAATCACCATCATTTTTTTTTGTTCCAGTCTATCATAATTTCCCCACCAAAAACACTCAGGTGAAAACTGAATCTTCAGACATGAGTCAGACAATAAACAATGAAAAAAATATATGGGTAATTATTACAGAATGTTACAATGTCACATAACATGTATTAGGAGCATTACCATTTTGAACCTGCAAAATACTTTCTGAAGACATCATGGCACAGATAAAAGAAAATAGGTTTGAAGACGTAGAAACTTGGGTTCGAATCCTGGCCCTGTATGTGTGTATGTGTGTGTATGTGCATGCACAAGCACGTGTGGATACATATATATGATAGATAATAATACTTATTTCATAAATTAGTCATAAATCCTGGAGGCAATAGAGGGAAAATTCCCATAGTCAGGATTATCTATAGATAATGGACTTTAAAAAATGGTATTTTAATGTTTTTTCTGCCTTCCATTCCATACTGGTGGAAACTTGTCTTCATAAATTAATATGAACAAAAATGCATTGTTTATTTAGATTGTCTTTGGGAATTGGTAGTGGGATTATTCTGTTTTTATAAAGATTGTTCACTCTGAGATCACTGTGGAGAGAAGAAGAACATCTTAGGGTAAACCTCTGATAATCCAGAGCACTTTCTATTGGAGCAGACGTAGTTACTTTCACTTTGGTGGACAGGAAGGAAGATACCCTAGTTTGGCAGTCTTCCATTTCTGCTTCTGACTTCCTATTCTAAGTACTACTAAGTACTACTAAGTACTATTTTTCATATCATGTCTTAGAGATTACTGCAAAGGAAGATTTGGCAAGAGAAAAATAATTATTCTACCCATGAAAATTATATTATGCACAACTTATTGGAATCCTAATAAAGCATAAAGCATAAAGAAACAAACAAAAAACCCCCAAAAGACAAAAAAGGTTGGCTCTAGTCCCTTTGCTACCACCGTGTTGCATATCTGCATAGGTTTTCTTTAAAACAGTTATTATATTCCTTACTTCTTTCCTACTAGTTAGGAATCAAGGAAGTATAAAGTCGAAACCATCTTTCCTCTTAGAAGCTCAAGCTATGCCATTTACAGAGAAATGTGATTTAAGAAGAAAAAAAATCAATAACTCAACTCCTTTCTGAGGGCTCTGTTTTGGCCCTTCAGTTCTTTGTCTCCATGGCATGCTGTGGTATTATCTGTCTCGCTGCAAGATACCGACTAAGAGAGCTGTCATTCTGACATGTGCTGAAAAGAACTAGTTTATCCCTAAACCAGGGCTCCTCCTTGGTCTATTCAAAAATATTTTACTTTCCCCCAGTGACTTTCTGTTACTATTTCTTTTGTTTGTTCAGATAAATAGGAAAGGGATGGGACAAAAGTGGGGGGCAGTAGGAGGAAATGACAGTTAAAACACAGGTATAAGTTCACTGGATAAATAACAGACAGATATTCTTACAACTGAAAAGCCTCCATTTGTTAAGTTTCTGTACTTGTACTTGAACCTGGGTCTTTGGATTCAGAAACTGGATTTATTTATTTATTTATTTATTTAGTTAGTTAGTTAGTTATTTTAGAAACTGGTTTTGTTTATTTATTTTTAAATCTTGTTTAAGTTCTGCATGATATGATACAACCCTTAATCAGGCAAGCACAACTGTTATTCTAGAAATAAGATAGCCATACTTTATTTTCTTAGGTGATTTATTCTTTTTTTTTTTTTAAAGATTTTATTTATTTATTTGATAGAGAGAAACACAGCTAGAGAGGGAACACAAGCTGAGGGACTGAGAGAGGGAGAAGCAGGCTTCCCGCTGAGCAGGAAGCCTGATGTGGGGCTTGATCCTGGGTCTCCAGGATCATGACCTGAGCTGAAAGCAGTCACTTAACCAACTGAGCCACTCAAGTGATTTATTCCTTTGCATCCAATAACAACCTGAGGTGTTGGAATGTAGGTCCAGTGTCTGATCTTCTTTTGTATTCCTCATCTAACCCATTTCTTACTACACCCTTAAAATATCTGTCAGTCTGAATGGAGCTTGGATTTAAAAACAAGCACAAGAAGGGTGCCTGAGTGGCTCAGAGGTTTAAGCATCTGCCTTTGGCTCAGGTCATGATCTCAGTGTCCTGGGATGGAATTCCCCATGGGGCTTCCTGCTCAGTGAGGAGTCAGCTTCTACTTCTCCCTCTACCCCTCACCCCCCGCTCGGTGTGCTCGCTCTCTCTCTCTTAAATAAATAAATAAATAAATAAATAAATAAATAAATAAATAAATAAAATCTTTAAAAAAAAAAAAACAAGCACAGGCAAAGTCTTTAAAAATGAAGGGGCGGCTGGGTGGCTCAGGCTAAGCAACTGCCTTTGGCTCATGCCATGATCCTGGAGTCCAGGATCAAGTCTTGCATCAGGCTCCTTGCTCAATGGGGAGCATTCTACCTCTAACCTACGCGTTCCTGTACACACACTCTCTCAAACAATAAACAAATAAAATCTTCTAAAATAAGAATGAATTACGAAATTGGCAACAATAGGTAGCACATATCTCTCCTTTAAGAGAGAGAGCTAGCTTTAGAAGGAATCTTACATAGAGCCTTTGGGAAGTAGTGAAAAAATCTAGTAAATTATGACTTTATCTGTTTTTTGAGTATCCGATAAAGTCTTTGTGCTACACAATGATCGTCTTACAAAAAAAAATTTTGTTTTGGGCACCTGGGTGGCTCAGTGGGTTAAAGCCTCTGCCTGTGGCTCAGGTCATGATCTCAGGGTCCTGGGATCAAGGCCCGCATCGGGTTCTCTGCTCAGCAGGGAGCCTGCTTCCTCCTCTCTCTCTCTCTGCTTGCCTCTTTGCCTGCTTGTGATCTCTCTCTCTGTCAAATAAATAAATAAATAAAATCTTTAAAAAAAAAAAGAAAATTTTGTTTTTAGGTTAGGATTAACTGGCAGTCCTCATATTCTCCATATCAGCGCTTCTTAAAACTTGGTCTGAAGATCACTTGAAAGAACATTACCTGAGCAATCAATTAAATATACAGATTACTGGACTCTGAATAATAATTTTGGGTGTCTGATTCTTGTGTACAAGCATGAGGAAGCTGTTTTAACACCTAGATCTGTTGTATAAAATCATAAGTAATGTTAGGTTATCGGTGGATTGGAAATTGGATTTTCAGCTGTCCTGAAGTTCATTGATGAATCTTTACTATTGAAAGCAAAGTGATGGTGGCCTGGTTGACTTGTTTTGCTCCAGGTGGGCTTCTGGTCTGAGACAAGGTCCAAATATCATGCAGACTTGCACCAACAAGATTAATCTTCAAGGCTGGATGGTGGGAAGGGTAGGCATATCAAACTTAGTTTTAATGTCCAAATTTGTCACAAATAGCTACACAAATTACTTTAAGTCTCTTTTTCTTTGACTATATAGATACATTGAACTCCTTTCACATTTTAAAGAATACTTACCACAATGTCTGATACCATGGAGATGCACAAAAAGTAGTTTATTGTATCAGATGGATGCTTTAATACTAGGCTGCCAAAATTCTGAGAAACCTGCATTCTAAATAACTTGGCGCATACCTCCAGTCCCCCAAAAGAACATATTGTGTGTCAATCAGGAGTTAATCTCAAAGTGTGGGAGATTTTAGGATTAGAATGACATCCTTACCCAGAGTTGATATTGAAGAGCAATTCTCCACAAAATGTTTAGCTCTATCAGGGTTGTGAGAATAACTCAATTTTGAAGAATCATTCATTTTAGCCCTTTCTTGGATATTGATAATGCCTACTTAGCTATAAAAAAAGATTTTGAGAAATACAAAGTAAGATAAGATTTTGAGTGAGAATTTTCCCAAATATAGTTGATTATAGAATCCTTTTGTTTTCAAATTAATAGCACTTCAGATACTTAATTTTCTGCAGAATACACTTTGGCAAATGCTAGTTTCTAAGTCTGTGGAGAAAAATCTGCCTCCTTCACTTTCCCTAGCTACTCTCGGTCTTTTCTTAAAAACAAATTAAAATAGTCATTTGAGCCATTTCTGAAAGTCAAACAGTAAAGAGATCACTTCTTTTTTTTTCCTCCAGTGTCATGATCTTGGCACCAGTTTCTAGTGATAAAACCCCACGAGAAAAACATCAGCCTTCAAATGAGCTCATCACATGTGATGATACCTGGTTATTGTTGAAATCTCAACAGATATATAGTTTTGTTTTCTAAACTCTTGCAAGAATGTGAAAGTATCATTTCTAAAACATAACCTGCACTCTTAAGTCTGTGTTAATTGTTCCTTGCTTGACACAAAAGGTCTGAAGCAGAGGCACCCAGGGAAGAAAACATTATGAGAACAGTCAGATTAGATTTGTGAAGACAATTAAGCACAATTCTTTATGGCTTCTTATTCTTAGCTTTGAAATATTTCTTGCTGTTGAATCATTTGGATTCCTCGTAGCATTGCGGGGTTTAAAAAAAAGGATATTTATTAAACAAACAAATAAGAACAAAGTAATAAATCTAATTCTGTTCATACTAAATGAAAATAAATCCAGTGACTATAAAAGTTTGTGTTGTGTTAGGATTTTTACAGAAAATATCTTTATCATTTCCTTTCCTGCAAATATCTCTTTGCAGAATACTGTAAACTTTTAATTGTCCCCAGAGGACAGGTTATAGGTAATTAAATCAACTCTCTCCAGCAACAATACTTCAAAACATTTTTTGAGAGCCCTCTAGTTTTTACATGACCTTTGAGAAGAGCACTTTGTGGTTGACATAGTTTGTGTTTTCGCTGATTTGTTTTTGGCAAAGAGAAATTGGCATCTGTCTCCATGAAGTTTGAGTTCAAATAAACTCAGAAGCACTTAGCTATTTGCATTGTCCTCATACTGTGTGCCTGTTCACTTGGGAATTCCACTTTATTATCTCTGAGTTTCATCAATGGAGCTATAGAATGAAAATGTATAGTTACTTTACAGTCTTCAAGAATGACTTACATTCAGCTTGGGAACCAGGTAGAACAAATCTTTTTCAAAAAATGTTGTAGTTCAGTCATTAAAAAAAATGGGATTAAAAAAGAGAGAGAGAGGGATGTCATTGATGATATTCCAGAAACTTTGCAAATTTCTACTATAGGAGGACCTGAAAAAGCTTGGGAAATATGTAGGTTGACTCTTTTCCCAGCATTCTTCCCGGTTCCCCTTCTTTATCCTTTCTGAAAGCACTGATTCTCTGGTCACCCCCCAAATGGGAGGTCTTAAAGTCTGGAGCACTATCTTGCCTGTAAATACTGTCAAATAAAGGACTTTGTACATAGCAGATTCTCAGATAATGCTTCTTAGTTGCTTCAGGGAAATGGGTGGAACATTGGATTTGAATTTGGAATAATCTATTCCATCTTTCCCACTGTTTCTACAAAAGTGAGTGAATTTTGAGTCTGCCTAGATTTCAGGAAAGAAAGTATTTTTTTCCAGGAAAGAAAGTATTTTTTTTTTAAGATTTTATTTATTTATTTGACAGAGAGAAACACAGCTAGAGAGGGAACACAAGCAGCGGCAGTGAGAGAGAGAGAAGAGCCCAGTGTGGGACTCCATCCCACGGTCTCCGGGATCATGACCTGAGCCGAAGGCAGTCGCTTAACCAACTGAGCCACCCAGGTGCCCCTAAAAGAAAGTATTTTAATTAAAAGTTTGTTAAAATGCGTTATAAATATTCTGTCCCTTTAAACAAAGAATATTGAAAGATGCTTTTTTCTTAAAAATTCATAGGCATTTGTTTGACCATCACATACTTGTCAGGCTTGTTTGATGGACCATACAAGACAATTGAGACCATCCTTACTTTAAGAAGCTTCCTGTGGGAATGTAATTCTATAATTAGACACTCTATTTTCTGAGTATTAGGCTTTACTTCAAAGTGTTTCACATATATTAAAGGTTCCTTTTGCTGTAATGTCTTTGTAATGTTGCCTGTAATATTTAAATTTGTGTATTGAAAAAAAAAGTAAAGAAGTAGCACATGCTGAAATTAAGCCCATGCACAATTGCATGAAAAAGAAACAATAGTATGAATGGTTCCATTATTCAGAAAAAATGAACTGTTGAATTATGAAAATTCCATAGTGCCATTTGACTCTCTCTCTGTATGTACATATAGGACGAATATGTGTTTGTGTGTGAGTAGAAGTAGCACATGCTGAAATTAAGCCCATGCACAATTGCATGAAAAAGAAACAATAGTATGAATGGTTCCATTATTCAGAAAAAATGAACTGTTGAATTATGAAAATTCCATAGTGCCATTTGACTCTCTCTCTGTATGTACATATAGGACGAATATGTGTTTGTGTGTGAGTTAATATACTACCATATTAGGGTCATATTTACATATATGCATGCATTCTGATATTTTTATGTTTTTTCCTATGATGATAAACATATATTAAGAGCAGAACACTATTTGACCATATCCTGAGCCATAATTTAACTCCATATTTATATGCTTCTTTAACTTTGTGCACTGAATGAATGTATTTTTCATAAAATGTTCATAAAATAATTTTTATAGTATATGTAGACATTTAGAACACAAATTCCAATATTCTTTGCTTTTTTATAGTATATAATATATTCAAATATATTTAATATACAAAATATAATTAAATTAAAATTATTAATTTTTCTCTATATTTTAAAAAAGATTTTATCTGTTTATTTGAGAGAGAGAATGAGCAAGAGCAAATATGAGCTGGGGAAGGTCAGAGGGAGAAGCAAACCCCTTGTGAGAATGGAGCCCTCTCCGTCTCTTTCTTGATGTAACAATTCCCATATTTTATGTCTCAAAAACATTTCTTCAGTGTACTTTCTCTCTTGAAACATTGGGACAAGGAAAAGTTGATCCAAAACATATTGCCACTAGATAGGGCTTAGATTCCCCCTCTATATCCCCTTTACTATTTGTCAAAATGCTATTAGAATATAGCCTATTAATCTCCAGTATTAGGCTAGACAGGACCTTTTCTCATAGTATATCAGTATATTTCAAATGTCTCACAGTCATGACTGTGGAATGGCTTTCTGAGGAGGTGGAGGCAAATATATTGCTGGATAATTTGGAAGTACTCTAAAATTTTTCCCTTGATAGAAGTACTGCAAAATATATTAGAGTGAAATATAATCATGAGATAATACAGAGTTTCTGGTGTCTTCTCTGACCTTGTCTTTCTCTGTTTTTCTCTGTAGTCATTTTGACATCATGAAATGCAATGTGTGGCCATCTATCTACTTTCATTCCCTTCTTTGTCATTTAATTATAGTAAATTTTCACCTCTGGTTATACCAAGATGGATGAGAAATATAGGTTGAGGTGTGGCACTGGCCAGGGATCCTGAAATGCTTCAGGTTGCTTCAGAAATCAGCTCACTCGAAGCAGTGATGGTATACCTCCTTTTTTTTATTCCCTAACTTGTACCTAGTCAAAATAGTGCATAACTGAGAAAGTGTCAGGCATGAAGACAGGGATATATATATATACATACATATGTATGTATATATATATACATACACACACACACACTTTGGAGGAGATATAAATTTCCTCCAAAGTCCCATAGAATTTAATTATTTTCCTGTTTTCTGCATAATGAATTTTCCTAGCTCTGATCTCTTTCACAGTTGAGTTAGTGGGAATTCATTCTGAGATTCTCAATGAACAGATGAATTATTAACCAATATTCCTCTTGAGTACATGTGAGCAGACTGTTATGCCCTCAGTAATACAGAAGTGAGTGTCATGCTTCTGCAAACCCATTTCTTCTCCCCAACTCATAAATCTCTATCAAGCTAACATCTGGAATGATGTTTTTAACATGTCACTCATTGGCACAGCCATCCATGAAGCTACTCATTTCTAACCCATACTATTCATTTTGGTGGGAGGGAAAGATAGAGGGGGCTAAGAGGAGACACAGAGTCTTGGATGCTTGTTCCACTTATTCCATAGAACTAGTCCTGCACCAGAGGAAAACATTCAATAACCTTCTTAACCATCCCACTGATTGCTACCCCTACCATTAACTGGTTACAGTGTAAATCTGTGAGATGTCACTATATCAGCTTCAGTGTCAAACATATGCTTTTCATTGGATTAAACGAATTGGGATTTGTCCTTCACACCTTTTAAGTTCTTACATGCATTACACAACAAAGTACCAGTATTTATACAAATTTTATTTAGATAACAATACAGACAATAGAGTAATAGCAAGAAAAACTATCACTATATAGTAATGAAGACTGTCAGGCATTCTAGTGAATACTTTAAACATGTATTTTTTCTCAAGATTTTATTTATTTGAGAGAGAGAGAGAGAGAGAGAAGGAGGGAGGGGGAGGGGCAAAGGGAGAAGCAGACTGCCCACTGAGCAAGAAGTCCAATGCAGGACTCGATCCCAGAACCCCGGGATCATGACCTGAACCGAAGGCAGATGCTTAATGACTGAGCCCCCTGGGCACCCTTTAAATATATTTTTATATCATCTCCACACTAATACCTTATAATGGGGACTGTCTTACTCTGTTTTCAAATGAGGAAACTAAGCCTAGGACAGCAATATATTGTCCAAACTCAGCAGCAGATTTGTCATTCAAATCCAAGACTTTGGAATTCTAAAGTATGATTTCCTCAGTATTCCCCCTACAATAGGAGAGAGTGAGTGTGTGTGTGTGTGTGTGTGTGTGTGTGTCTGTGTGTGTTTGTGTGTGTGTCTTCATAATTCTGTAACATCCTGTTGATTGCTTCATAAGCACCCCATGTAGGTAGACATAATACCAGTATCTAATACATTTACATATTATTGATAAACATATATTATAGCAACTATCCATTTTCTCTAAAGAGAAAAAATCAAATATATTAAATAAAATAGTCAGTTTCTTTTTTTCTGACTAGAAGAATGACTTGCATATTTATCCTTCCAAAAATGGTTTATATCATCAGGTTCCTATAGCTCTAGCTGATGGTGTTAATCATTTCTACAGCCCCTTTCTGTGTTTCATCCAAGGAGTCCAAAGTCATGGGGATTCTGAGATAATAAAACAATTTGTTGTCATGAATTACTCCTCATTCCCCAGCATATGTGGAAAATGTCATATTGCATCTATTAGACTATTTTGTTGACAGAATCCTCTAGCACCAATAATTGACTTAAAATTCATACATGAGATTTAGTTCAAGTATTAAAGAAAGATATCTTGTATGTCCTTTTATTAGATGTTTGTCAAGAATAGACTCATCCATATATAATTTTCTGTTCTCCATCCAGCCTTCATTTTGAAAATGGAGAAGCAGAATCCTGACTTAGTGTTAAAAACTTAGTTTCCTTAAAATACATATTAGATTTGAATGTGACTTAGTTTACTTGTAATATTGAATTCAGAAATAAATATTTGAGCAGCTGCATTAATTTTTGGGGGGGTGAAATAATCCAGTGTGCTTTCATGGTTCAAATTTTAATGATATGTCTGATTTTCCCAGATAAGAGATCAAAATCAGGGTTTTATGCAGAAATGATAGAAACTGACATTAAAGATGTTGAAAGTAGAAAAATCAGATAGAAGGTTAAGGACAGTGTTATTTTTCTCATTTTTCTTTTTTTTAAAAAAACGCTCAAATTTTTAAAAATATTTTTTTTCAAAAGGAAAAAATTCTCCAAATCATTCTATTTGTTCCCTTAGTTGTTGGAGCGACTGAATTGACTGAATTGACTAAAAACTGAATTGATATTAGTTCACTAGAAATAATTCAAATGGTTTAGAATGCTTCTCTTTTTTGGGAGAGAGATATGTTCTATGTAATATGAACAAAATTAAAGAAGTTATTATAATCAATAACACTGTAGTAAGACTCAATTTCCAAAGCTCTGCCTCTTCCTAGAAACTTCAAATAAAGTATCTCCAGTGCCATCCAGCCCTGGCACCTCAAAGAAGCCAGCTTAACAAGGAATTGTGTGGCCACCCTTACGTTGGGTTAACGATTCCCTACCTCAGAGCTGTCCTTGTAACTCATCTTTCTAGAATGAGACTTTCTATAATTATAAACTCCTTGTTCTAGAGCTGATGGCCAGATTCCATGTTTAGAGATCTTATCCTAGAATTTCAACTGCCTACTGGATATCACCAATTTCATGCTGCACAAATATCCTGAAATATTCATAAATAAAATTGTAATCTTACTCTTCCTTGATCCCATAGTTCTCTTTTTCCTACCCTTTGGGCTTTCTCATTGCTTACTCTTGGAAAGACTTTGACTCTTTCTTATGTCTTCCAACATCTGCTAGCTTTACAAATCAGAAATATGACATTCACCATTAACTTCTCCCTGTCCATAACCACACCAGTGTCATGTGTACAATAAAGAATAATGTCCTGTCCTTAGGATGGACAAAACTTTGTCCAGCTTTCATAATGACACAGGCTATATCAGTTAATAGTTCTTTCACATCTGTGCAAGTGTTTATCCCTGCATCTGAGCTGCATATGCTCCTTTTAGTATTGACACTTTCACACTCTTGCCAAAATGGTCAACTTCCAATGGGAATAAAAACATTCTCCTGCTTTAATCAGTTGAATGGCCCCTCCTTCTTTGGGCTCAGCTCTTTCATTTAGAATTTAGATACCAGTATTTTTCACTGCTTAGCTGCTCACTAACAGTCCTGAGTATGGGATGCTGAGACATTTTGACTCTTAGAGGCATGCTTGTTTAGTGAACATGAACAGTAACTTTCTTTCTGACAGGACTGTCACAAAAATTTCTTTCCTTTGATTTATCTATGGATAGATAACCATCTCATATTACCTACCATCTTCTGAGTCAATATTTGCTTGAACAAGCCTCTGAAGCTGTTCATTATGATTTTATTTTTATTTATTTTTTTTATTGTTACTAAAATTTTTTTTCCCAGTGTTCCAAGATTCATTCCCCGTTTCCCACACCCAGTACTCCACGCTTTAGGTGTCCCCAGTACCCACCACCAGGCTCTCCCATCCCTCCACCCCCCTTCCTCCAAGTTCCTCAGTTTGTTTTTGTGTCCAAAGTCTCTGTTGTTTCGTTTCCCTGCCTAGATTACCCTAGTTCCCATTTACTTTCCTTCTCCCACTGTCCTCCAGTTTACCCCTCATGCACTGCAAGTAAGTGAAACCATGCAATACTTGACTTTCTCTTCTTGGCTTATTTCACTCAGCATAATCTCTTCCAGTCCGGTCCATGTTGCTACAAAAGTTGGATATTCATCCTTTCTGATGGAGGCATAGTATTC